>JAKYLM010000068.1:260000-267500 GCA_023634145.1 Thymallus thymallus
TCTCACTGCTAACATCATCTTCTTCTGGTGGCCTGAGAGAGAGAGAGAGAGAGTGAGAGAGTGAGAGAGTGAGAGAGAGAGAGAGAGAGAGAGAGAGAGAGAGAGAGAGAGAGAGAGAGAGAGAGAGAGAGAGAGAATCTTCTTATCATATTCAACCATCCCTCTAAACTTGAAGGTGTTCCTCATGTTTAAGTGTTTGGACCGTTGATATTGCTTTAATACATGGTACACCTTTAAAACATCTCTGATAATCTGTCTCTCTGTCTCCATATATCTGGAACTTTTCAAGGGTTTCAATCAGTCTTGAATTGAATGTGATTTGTGGATTCAAATGAAGTATTAAAAATGTGTCCTACCCAACTTGGTAATGCCAATCTCCTTCAGGTCCTCCCAGCTGATCTCAGTGATGAAGTCAATGTTGTCGTATCCATTCTGCACCAGAACCTGGTAGTACTGGTTTAGACCTATCGCTGACAACCACTCTGCCAGGCTGGCCTACATACACAAACACACACACCATTTATCAGACTCTCTTATCCAGAGCAATTTACAGTTAGTTAGTGCATACTAATTCATACTGGTCCCCCGTGGGAATCGAAACCACAACCCTGGCGTTGCAAGTGCCATGCTCTACCATCTGAGCTACATGGGACTACTACTATCTAATCAGGATGTTACTATCCAGTATCTACTATCTACTATCTAATAAGGATGTTACTATCCAGTATCTACTATCTACTATCTAATCAGGATGTTACTATCCAGTATCCACTATCTACTATCTAATCAGGATGTTACTATCCAGTATCTACTATCTACTATCTAATCAGGATGTTACTATCCAGTATCCACTATCTACTATCTAATCAGGATGTTACTATCCACTATCTACTATCTACTATCTAATCAGGATGTTACTATCCACTATCTACTATCTAATCAGGATGTTACTATCCAGTATCTACTATCTACTATCTAATCAGGATGTTACTATCCAGTATCCACTATCTACTATCTAATCAGGATGTTACTATCCAGCATCCACTATCTACTATCTAATCAGGATGTTACTATCCAGTATCTACTATCTAATCAGGATGTTACTATCCAGTATCCACTATCTATTATCTAATCAGGATGTTACTATCCAGTATCCACTATCTATTATCTAATCAGGATTTTACTATCCAGTATCCACTATCTACTATCTAATCAGGATGTTACTATCCAGTATCCACTATCTACTATCTAATCAGGATGTTACTATCCAGTATCTACTATCTAATCAGGATGTTACTATCCAGTATCCACTATCTACTATCTAATCAGGATGTTACTATCCAGTATCCACTATCTATTATCTAATCAGGATGCTACTATCCATTATCCACTATCTACTATCTAATCAGGATGTTACTATCCAGTATCCACTATCTACTATCTAATCAGGATGTTACTATCCAGTATCCACTATCTACTATCTAATCAGGATGTTACTATCCAGTATCCACTATCTACTATCTAATCAGGATGCTACTATCCAGTATCCAGTATCTATTATCTAATCAGGATGTTACTATCCAGTATCCACTATCTACTATCTAATCAGGATGTTACTATCCAGTATCCACTATCTACTATCTAATCAGGATGCTACTATCCAGTATCTACTATCTAATCAGGATGTTACTATCCAGTATCTACTATCTAATCAGGATGTTACTATCCAGTATCTACTATCTACTATCTAATCAGGATGTTACTATCCAGTATCCACTATCTACTATCTAATCAGGATGTTACTATCCAGTATCCACTATCTACTATCTAATCAGGATGTTACTATCCAGTATCCACTATCTACTATCTAATCAGGATGTTACTATCCAGTATCTACTATCTACTATCTAATCAGGATGTTACTATCCAGTATCTACTATCTAATCAGGATGTTACTATCCAGTATCCACTATCTACTATCTAATCAGGATGTTACTATCCAGTATCCACTATCTACTATCTAATCAGGATGCTACTATCCAGTATCCACTATCTACTATCTAATCAGGATGTTACTATCCAGTATCCACTATCTACTATCTAATCAGGATGTTACTATCCAGTATCCACTATCTACTATCTAATCAGGATTACTATCCAGTATCCACTATCTACTATCTAATCAGGATGTTACTATCCAGTATCCACTATCTACTATCTAATCAGGATGTTACTATCCAGTATCCACTATCTACTATCTAATCAGGATTACTATCCAGTATCCACTATCTACTATCTAATCAGGATTACTATCCAGTATCCACTATCTACTATCTAATCAGGATGTTTCTATCCAGTATCCACTATCTACTATATAATAAGGATGTTACTATCCACTATCTACTATCTAATCAGGATGTTACTATCCAGTATCCACTATCTACTATCTAATCAGGATGTTACTATCCAGTATCCACTATCTACTATCTAATCAGGATGTTACTATCCAGTATCTACTATCTACTATCTAATCAGGATGCTTCACCATGCAGATTTTAAATGAGTATCTTGAGACATGTCTTGAAGACATGGCATGGAGTCTTCATAATGTATCGTTAGACATCTTGGGACATCTAACGTCTTGGGCCATCTAACGTCTTGGGCCATCTAACGTCTTGGGACATCTAACATCTTGGGACATCTAACGTCTTGGGACATCTAACGTCTTGGGCCATTGTGTCTCAATACAAAGGTCATGTCTAGGAACGTGTGTGTGTTTGTGTGTGTTCTTACAGGTTTGTGGTCAGGTAGCCAGTCACCAGACGGCAGTTTGCTGATCTCTGATGTCATCTTCTTACGATGGCCTGGTTTAGTTACCCCAATTGCTGTCAGGTCCTACACACACACACAATCACACACACATACACACACACACACACACACACACACACACACACACACACACACACACACACACACACACACACACACACACACACACACAACACTGTTAACACACACTCATCCACTCTCTCACTCACTCTTTCTCTCACACCTCACTAACGTACATGAATAAACAGCTTTATGCAAATGAAGCGGTAAATAATAGTGATGCGTGATTGGCTGACAACTCAGAGTGGGTCAGAGGTCACAGAGACAGGAGGGTCATGATGACATCACCAAGTCAGGGCTCAGGCAGAGGCCACGCCCCCACAAATAAGACATACAGGATGCCGGGGTAGAGGTTGGGGTGACACGTGGTGTAGGGATCAGGGGTCAGAGGTCATCTTACCTCGGGGGTCATGTGGCCTATGGTGTCTAGGTCATAGCCAGCGGTGAGGAGGTGAGTGGTGTAGAACTGCAGCTGACACTCAGTCAACCAGGTCACTACCGCCTCACTCTAGAACACAGAACACTCTTATTGTTCTAGAACACTCTAGAACACACACTCAGATCTAGAACACTCTAGAACATTCAGCATTCTCAGAGCTCCTCAACCGAACACACTCATCGTTCTAGAACACAGAATATTCTCAGAGCTCTAGAACATAGAACCCAGAGTTCTAGAACAGGGTGAGGGAGGGAGAGGGAGTCCAGAGGCTCTGTATGGCTCTGTGAGGTCAGGTGATACAGCTCAGCTCAGTGATTGGTTGTTAGGATCAGACTGACATGACATAATGTACCACCAGGGGGCAGTAGAGATGCCTCTCATTGAAGCCACAGCGGTTCCAGGCCAACCGTGGCATTACAGACATTGTTAGCAGAAAACAGGATCCCAGTTGTAGTGAATGGAAAAAATTCAATCTTCGTAGTCAATATTCATGTAAAAAAAAAATATTGTATGTCCTTGAAGCAATTGTGAAACCATTTTACACAGAAGAATTTATAAGGATAATTTAGTTGCTAATGGCAGCCTGCAGTACACTGGTCGGCCTTCAACTTGAGTTACTCAATGAGAGGGGTCAACACTGAGATAGTCTGCAACTTCACTTCCTGGATTAGCCCAAACTGCGCATGTTATGTCTCCATGAGACTCTATTCAGGAAGCTAAAAAACCTGGCCTTCAAACGCCTTACAAACGAGTCTTCACATAGGAATGAATGGTGTCACATGATCCATGGCTTTGTCCTTTATTGCATCTTTATTTATTTATTTTTATTTACCTTTATTTAACCAGGTAGGTTTTATTTCACCTTTATTTAACCAGGTAGGTTTTATTTCACCTTTATTTAACCAGGTAGGTTTTATTTCACCTTTATTTAACCAGGTAGGTTTTATTTCACCTTTATTTAACCAGATAGGGTTTTATTTCACCTTTATTTAACCAGGTAGGTTTTATTTCACCTTTATTTAACCAGGTAGGTTTTATATCACCTTTATTTAACCAGGTAGGTTTTATATCACCTTTATTTAACCAGGTAGGTTTTATTTCACCTTTATTTAACCAGGTAGGTTTTATAATCACCTTTATTTAACCAGGTAGGTTTTATATCACCTTTATTTAACCAGGTAGGTTTTATTTCACCTTTATTTAACCAGGTAGGTTTTATTTCACCTTTATTTAACCAGGTAGGTTTTATTTCACCTTTATTTAACCAGGTAGGTTTTATTTCACCTTTATTTAACCAGGTAGGTTTTATTTCACCTTTATTTAACCAGGTAGGTTTTATATCACCTTTATTTAACCAGGTAGGTTTTTTGAGAACAAGTTCTCATTTACAACTGCGACCTGGCCAAGACAAAGCAAAGCAGTACGACAAAAAACAACAACACAGAGTTACACATGAGAATAAACAAACGTACAGTCAATAACACAATAGAGAATCTATATACAGAGTGCAAAATGCAGTAAGGTTAGGAAGGTAAGGCAATAAATAGGCCATATCGGTGAAATATATTACAGATTAGCATTAACACTGGAATGATGGATGTGTAGATGATGATGTGCAAATAGAGATACTGGAGTGCAAAATGAGCTAAAATAATAATATGGGGATGAGGTAGTAGGGTGGGCTATTTACAGAAGGGCTGTTTACAGGTACAGTGATCGATAAGCAGCTCTGACAGCTGATGCTTAAAGTTAGTGAGGGAGATGGTAGTCTCCAGCTTCAGTGGTTTTTGCAATTTGTTCCAGTCATTGGCAGCAGAGAACTGGAAGGAATGGCGGCCAAAGGAGGTGTTTGCTTTGGGGATGACCAGTGAAATATACCTGCTGGAGTGCATGCTACGGGTGGGTGTTGCTATGGTGACCAGCGAGCTGAGATAAGGTAGGGATTTACCTAGTAAAGACTTATAGATGACCTGGAGCCAGTGGGTTTGGTGACGAATATGTAGTGAGGGCCAGCCAACGAGAGAATACAGGTCGCAGTGGTGGGTAGTATATGGGGCTTTGGTAACAAAACGGATGGCACTGTGATAGATTACATCCAATTTGCTGAGTAGAGTGTTGGAGGCTGTTTTGTAAATGACATCGCCGAAGTCAAGGATCGGTAGGATAGTCAGTTTAACGAGGGCATGTTTGGCAGCATGAGTGAAGGAGGCTTTGTTTTGCGAAATAGGAAGCTGATTCTAGATTTAATTTTGGATTGGAGATGGTTAATGTGAGTCTGGAAGTTGAGTTTACAGTCTAACCAGACACCTAGGTATTTGTAGGTGTCCACGTATTCTAAGTCAGACCCGTCCAGAGTAGTGATGATAGTCCGGTGGGCGGGTGCGGGCAACGTTCTATTGAAAATCATGCATTTAGTTTTACTAGCATTTAAGAGCAGTTGGAGGCCACGGAAGGAGTGTTGTATGGCATTGAAGCTTGTTTGAAGGTTAGTTAACACAGTGTCCAAAGAGGGGCCAGATGTATACAGAATGGTGTCGTCTGCGTAGAGATGGATCAGAGAGTCACCAGCAGCGAGAGCGACATCATTGATGTATATAGAGAATAGAGTTGACCCAAGAATTGTACCCTGTGGCACCCCCATAGAAACTGCCAGAGGACCGGACAACAGGCCCTCCGATTTGACACACTGAACTCTGTCTGAGAAGTAGTTGGAGAACCAGGCAAGGCAGACATTGGAGAAACCAAGGCTGTTGAGTCTGACAATAAGAATGCGGTGATTGACAGAGTTGAAAGCCTTGGCCAGGTCGATGAAGACGGCTGTCAGTACTGTCTTTTATCGATGGCGGTTATGATATCGTTTAGAACCTTGACCGTGGCTGAGGTGCACCATGACCAGCTCAGAAATCTAACTACATCTTTCTGATGGGACGTTAAACAAGTGTCCAGACTCTCTGTGGTTCTGATGGGACGTTAAACAAGTGTCCAGACTCTCTGTGGATCTGATGGGACGTTAAACAAGTGTCCAGACTCTCTGTGGTTCTGATGGGACGTTAAACAAGTGTCCAGACTCTCTGTGGTTCTGATGGGACGTTAAACAAGTGTCCAGACTCTGTGTGGTTCTGATGGGACGTTAAACAAGTGTCCAGACTCTCTGTGGTTCTGATGGGACGTTAAACAAGTGTCCAGACTCTCTGTGGTTCTGATGGGACGTTAAACAAGTGTCCAGACTCTCTGTGGTTCTGATGGGACGTTAAACAAGTGTCCAGACTCTCTGTGGTTCTGATGGGACGTTAAACAAGTGTCCAGACTCTCTGTGGTTCTGATGGGACGTTAAACAAGTGTCCAGACTCTCTGTGGTTCTGATGGGACGTTAAACAAGTGTCCAGACTCTCTGTGGTCACTAAAGATCCCACGGCACTAATGGTAAGACTAGAGGTGTTGAACCCGGTGTCCTGGATACATTTTCAATCTGGCACACATACCATCATGGCCACTTAATCATCCTCAGCTTCCAATTGGCTCATTCCTGTAACTATTCCCTAGGTCATTGCTGTAAATGAGAATGTGTTCTCAGTCAACTTACCTGGTAAAATAACGGTAACAAAATATATAAAAAATACATCCTTCACCACTAGGAAGCAGTAGAGATGCCATCTACCTACAGTCATAGAACACTCCCTAACATAACTGTCATGACATCCTTCACCACTAGGAAGCAGTAGAGATGCCATCTAACTACAGTCATAGAACACTCCCTAACATAACTGTCATGACATCCTTCACCACTAGGAAGCAGTAGAGATGCCATCTAACTACAGTCATAGAACACTCCCTAACATAACTGTCATGACATCCTTCACCACTAGGAAGCAGTAGAGATGCCATCTAACTACAGTCATAGAACACTCCCTAACATAACTGTCATGACATCCTTCACCACTAGGAAGCAGTAGAGATGTCATCTAACTACAGTCATAGAACACTCCCTAACATAACTGTCATGACATCCTTCACGACCTGGGAAGCAGTAGAGATGCCATCTAACTACAGTCATAGAACACTCCCTAACATAACTGTCATGACATCCTTCACCACTAGGAAGCAGTAGAGACTATAGTCGTGGCCAAAAGTTTTGAGAATGACACAAGTATTGGTCTCCACAAAGTTTG
>JAKYLM010000068.1:272500-280000 GCA_023634145.1 Thymallus thymallus
CTGTAGCTAAAGGAAACACAGACATTCAGTCAGACATTCAGTCAGTTAGACAGTCAGTTAGACAGTCAGTTAGACAGTCAGTTAGACATGAGCCAGACAACCAGACGGACTCTTATCTGTAGCTAAAGGAAACACAGACATTCAGTCAGACATTCAGTCAGTTAGACAGTCAGTTAGACAGTCAGTTAGACAGTCAGTTAGACAGTCAGTTAGACATGAGCCAGACAACCAGACGGACTCTTATCTGTAGCTAAAGGAAACACAGACATTCAGTCAGACATTCAGTCAGTTAGACAGTCAGTTAGACAGTCAGTTAGACATGAGCCAGACAACCAGACGGACTCTTATCTGTAGCTAAAGGAAACACAGACATTCAGTCAGACATTCAGTCAGTTAGACAGTCAGTTAGACAGTCAGTTAGACATGAGCCAGACAACCAGACGGACTCTTATCTGTAGCTAAAGGAAACACAGACATTCAGTCAGACATTCAGTCAGTTAGACAGTCAGTTAGACAGTCAGTTAGACATGAGCCAGACAACCAGACGGACTCTTATCTGTAGCTAAAGGAAACACAGACATTCAGTCAGACATTCAGTCAGTTAGACAGTCAGTTAGACAGTCAGTTAGACAGTCAGTTAGACATGAACCAGACAACCAGACGGACTCTTATCTGTAGCTAAAGGAAACACAGACATTCAGTCAGACATTCAGTCAGTTAGACAGTCAGTTAGACAGTCAGTTAGACATGAGCCAGACAACCAGACGGACTCTTATCTGTAGCTAAAGGAAACACAGACATTCAGTCAGACATTCAGTCAGTTAGACAGTCAGTTAGACAGTCAGTTAGACAGTCAGTTAGACATGAGCCAGACAACCAGACGGACTCTTATCTGTAGCTAAAGGAAACACAGACATTCAGTCAGACATTCAGTCAGTTAGACAGTCAGTTAGACAGTTAGTTAGACAGTCAGTTAGACATGAGCCAGACAACCAGACGGACTCTTATCTGTAGCTAAAGGAAACACAGACATTCAGTCAGACATTCAGTCAGTTAGACAGTCAGTTAGACAGTCAGTTAGACATGAGCCAGACAACCAGACGGACTCTTATCTGTAGCTAAAGGAAACACAGACATTCAGTCAGACATTCAGTCAGTTAGACAGTCAGTTAGACAGTCAGTTAGACATGAGCCAGACAACCAGACGGACTCTTATCTGTAGCTAAAGGAAACACAGACATTCAGTCAGTTAGACAGTCAGTTAGACAGTCAGTTAGACAGTCAGTTAGACATGAGCCAGACAACCAGACGGACTCTTATCTGTAGCTAAAGGAAACACAGACATTCAGTCAGACATTCAGTCAGTTAGACAGTCAGTTAGACAGTCAGTTAGACAGTCAGTTAGACATGAGCCAGACAACCAGACGGACTCTTATCTGTAGCTAAAGGAAACACAGACATTCAGTCAGACATTCAGTCAGTTAGACAGTCAGTTAGACAGTCAGTTAGACAGTCAGTTAGACATGAGCCAGACAACCAGACGGACTCTTATCTGTAGCTAAAGGAAACACAGACATTCAGTCAGACATTCAGTCAGTTAGACAGTCAGTTAGACAGTCAGTTAGACAGTCAGTTAGACATGAACCAGACAACCAGACGGACTCTTATCTGTAGCTAAAGGAAACACAGACATTCAGTCAGACATTCAGTCAGTTAGACAGTCAGTTAGACAGTCAGTTAGACATGAGCCAGACAACCAGACGGACTCTTATCTGTAGCTAAAGGAAACACAGACATTCAGTCAGACATTCAGTCAGTTAGACAGTCAGTTAGACAGTCAGTTAGACAGTCAGTTAGACAGTCAGTTAGACATGAGCCAGACAACCAGACGGACTCTTATCTGTAGCTAAAGGAAACACAGACATTCAGTCAGACAGTCAGTTAGACAGTCAGTTAGACAGTCAGTTAGACATGAGCCAGACAACCAGACGGACTCTTATCTGTAGCTAAAGGAAACACAGACATTCAGTCAGACATTCAGTCAGTTAGACAGTCAGTTAGACATGAGCCAGACAACCAGACGGACTCTTATCTGTAGCTAAAGGAAACACAGACATTCAGTCAGACATTCAGTCAGTTAGACAGTCAGTTAGACAGTCAGTTAGACATGAGCCAGACAACCAGACGGACTCTTATCTGTAGCTAAAGGAAACACAGACATTCAGTCAGACATTCAGTCAGTTAGACAGTCAGTTAGACAGTCAGTTAGACAGTTAGAAAGTCAGTTAGACAGTTAGAAAGTCAGTCAGTCAGTTAGAAAGTCAGTTAGAAAGTCAGTCAGTCAGTAGAAAGTCAGTCAGTCAGTTAGAAAGTCAGTCAGTCAGTTAGAAAGTCAGTCAGTCAGTTAGAAAGTCAGTTAGAAAGTCAGTCAGTCAGTCAGTTAGAAAGTCAGTCAGTCAGTTAGAAAGTCAGTCAGTCAGTTAGAAAGTCAGTTAGAAAGTCAGTCAGAAAGTCAGTCAGTCAGTTAGAAAGTCAGTTAGAAAGTCAGTCAGTCAGTTAGAAAGTCAGTCAGTCAGTAGAAAGTCAGTCAGTCAGTTAGAAAGTCAGTCAGTCAGTTAGAAAGTCAGTTAGAAAGTCAGTCAGTCAGTTAGAACATCAGTCAGTCAGTTAGAAAGTCAGTCAGAAAGTCAGTCAGTCAGTTACATAGTCAGTTAGAAAGTCAGTCAGTCAGTTAGAACGTCAGTCAGTTAGAAAATCAGTTAGAAAGTCAGTCAGTCAGTTACAAAGTCAGTTAGAAAGTCAGTCAGTCAGTTAGAAAGTCAGTCAGTCAGTTAGAAAGACAGTCAGAAAGTCAGTCAGTCAGTTAGAAAGTCAGTCAGTCAGTTAGAAAGTCAGTCAGTCAGTTAGAAAGACAGTCAGAAAGTCAGTCAGTCAGTTAGAAAGTCAGTCAGTCAGAAAGTCAGTCAGTCAGTTAGAAAGTCAGTCAGAAAGTCAGTCAGTCAGTCAGAAAGTCAGTCAGTCAGTTAGAAAGTCAGTCAGAAAGTCAGTCAGTCAGTAGAAAGTCAGTCAGTCAGTTAGAAAGTCAGTCAGTAGAAAGTCAGTCAGTCAGTCACTTAGAAAGTCAGTCAGTCAGTTAGTAAGTCAGTCAGTCAGTAGAAAGTCAGTCAGTCAGTTAGAAAGTCAGTCAGTCAGTTAGAAAGTCAGTCAGTCAGTAGAAAGTCAGTCAGTCAGTTAGAAAGTCAGTCAGTCAGTTAGAAAGTCAGTCAGTCAGTCAGTTAGAAAGTCAGTCAGACCTGGACTGAATATTACAGTAATATTATTGTGGTTACCTGCTGCTGCCTGCTCCACAGACCTGGATTGAAAATTACAGTAATATTATTGTGGTTACCTGCTGCTGCCTGCTCCACAGACCTGGACTGAATATTACAGTAATATTATTGTGGTTACCTGCTGCTGCCTCCTCCACAGACCTGGACTGAATATTACAGTTATATTATTGTGGTTACCTGCTGCTGCCTGCTCCACAGACCTGGACTGAATATTACAGTAATATTATTGTGGTTACCTGCTGCTGCCTGCTCCACAGACCTGGACTGAATAATACAGTAATATTATTGTGGTTACCTGCTGCTGCCTGCTCCACAAACCTGGACTGAATATTACAGTAATATTATTGTGGTTACCTGCTGCTGCCTGCTCCACAGACCTGGACTGAATATTACAGTAATATTATTGTGGTTACCTGCTGCTGCCTGTTCCACAGACCTGGACTGAATATTACAGTAATATTATTGTGGTTACCTGCTGCTGCCTGCTCCACAGACCTGGACTGAATATTACAGTAATATTATTGTGGTTACCTGCTGCTGCCTGCTCCACAGACCTGGACTGAATATTACAGTAATATTATTGTGGTTACCTGCTGCTGCCTCCTCCACAGACCTGGACTGAATATTACAGTAATATTATTGTGGTTACCTGCTGCTGCCTGCTCCACAGACCTGGACTGAATATTACAGTAATATTATTGTGGTTACCTGCTGCTGCCTCCTCCACAGACCTGGACTGAATATTACAGTAATATTATTGTGGTTACCTGCTGCTGCCTGCTCCACAGACCTGGACTGCTCCAACAGATGCTCCTTCGCCTTTGCTGACTGGGACATCACTGTGGCTAGGAGCTACACACACACAACACACACACACACACACACACACACACACACACACACACACACACACACACACACACACACACACACACACACACACACACACACACACACACACACACATGCACAAGTGACAGGCTTAGTCAATCTTTGAATCAGAGTTGAAGAACAAGTTAGCACACACACACACACACTCCTGAAACACACAAACACACACTCCTGAAACACACACACACACACACACACACACAACTGAAACACACACACACTCCTGAAACACACACACACACACACAACTGAAACACACACACACAACTGAAACACACACACACACACACAACTGAAACACACACACACACACACACACAACTGAAACACACACACACACACAACTGAAACACACAAACACACACACACAACTGAAACACACACACACACAACTGAAACAGACACACACAACTGAAACAGACATACACACACACAACTGAAACACACACACACACACAACTGAAACACACACACACACACACACACACTCCTGAAACACACACACACACACTCCTGAAACACACACACACACACAACTGAAACACACACACACACACACACTCCTGAAACACACACACACACACAACTGAAACACACACACACACAACTGAAACACACACACACACACACACACTCCTGAAACACACACACACACACACACACACAACTGAAACACACACACACACTCCTGAAACACACACACACACACACACACACACAACTGAAACACACACACACACACACACACACAACTGAAACACACACACACAACTGAAACACACACACACACACACAACTGAAACACACACACACACACAACTGAAACACACACACACACACACTCCTGAAACACACACACACAGACAACTGAAACACACACACACACACACACAACTGAAACACACACACACACACAACTGAAACACACACACACACACACTCCTGAAACACACACACACACACACAACTGAAACACACACACACTCCTGAAACACACACACACACACACACACAACTGAAACACACACACACACACACACAACTGAAACACACACACACACACACACACACACAACTGAAACACACACACACACACACACACAACTGAAACACACACACACACACACACAACTGAAACACACACACACACACACACAACTGAAACACACACACACACACACAACTGAAACACACACACACACACAACTGAAACACACACACACACACACACACAACTGAAACACACACACACACACAACTGAAACACACACACACACACAACTGAAAAACACACACACACACAACTGAAACACACACACACACACAACTGAAACACACACACACACACACACACACACACACACACACACACACACACACACAATTGAAACACACACATACACACAACTGAAACACACACACACACACACACACAACTGAAACACACACACACTCCTGAAACACACACACACACACACAACTGAAACGCACACACACAACTGAAACACACACACACTCCTGAAACACACACACACACACAACTGAAACACACACACACACAACTGAAACACACACACACACACAACTGAAACACACACACACACACACACACACACAACTGAAACACACACACACAAAACTGAAACACACACACACACAACTGAAACACACACACACACACACACAACTGAAACAGACACACACACACACAACTGAAACACACACACACACACAACTGAAACACACACGCACACACAACTGAAACACACACACACACACACACACACACACACACATACAACTGAAACACACACACACACTCCTGAAACACACACACACACACACACAACTGAAACACAAACACACACACACAACTGAAACACACACATACACACACACAACTGAAACACACACACACACACACACAACTGAAACATACACACACACACACACACACACAACTGAAACACACACACACACAACTGAAACACACACACACACACACACACACAACTGAAACACACACACACACACACACAACTGAAACACAAACACACACACACAACTGAAACACACACACACACAACTGAAACACACACACACAACTGAAACACACACACACACACACACACACAACTGAAACACACACACACAATTGAAACACACACACACACACACACAATTGAAACACACACACACACACACAACTGAAACACACACACACACACACAACTGAAACACACACACACACACACACACAACTGAAACACACACACACACACACACACACACAACTGAAACACACACACACACACACAACTGAAACACACACACACAAACACAACTGAAACACACACACACACACACACACACAACTGAAACACACACACACACACACACACACACAACTGAAACACACACACACACACACAACTGAAACACACACACACACACACAACTGAAACACACACACACAACTGAAACACACACACACAACTGAAACACACACACACACACACACACACAACTGAAACACAAACACACACACACACAACTGAAACACACACACACACACACAACTGAAACACACACACACAATTGAAACACACACACACACACAATTGAAACACACACACACACACACAACTGAAACACACACACACACACACAACTGAAACACACACACACACACACACAACTGAAACACACACACACACACACACAACTGAAACACACACACACACACACACACACAACTGAAACACACACACACACACAACTGAAACACACACACACACACAACTGAAACACACACACACACACACAACTGAAACACACACACACACACACAACTGAACACACACACACACACACACACACACAACTGAAACACACACACACACACACACAACTGAAACACACACACACACACACAACTGAAACACACACACACACACACAACTGAAACACACACACACACACAACTGAAACACACACACAACTGAAACACACACACACACACACACACAACTGAAACACACACACACACAACTGAAACACACACACACACACACAACTGAAACACACACACACACACACACAACTGAAACACACACACACACACACACACAACTGAAACACACACACACACACACACACAACTGAAACACACACACACACACACACACACACACACACACACACACACAACTGAAACACACACACACACACACACACAACTGAAACACACACACACACACACACACACACACACAACTGA
>JAKYLM010000068.1:285000-287500 GCA_023634145.1 Thymallus thymallus
CTAATGGTACTAATACAACCACTGTTATGACTAACAATACTAGTACTAGCACGAACCACAGTGATGGGAATACTGCAGTAATACTAACAATACTACTACTAGCACGAACCACAGTGATGGGAATACTACAGTAATACTAACAATACTACTACTAGCACTAACCACAGTGATGGGAATACTACAGTAATACTAACAATACTACTACTAGCACTAACCACAGTGATGGGAATACTACAGTAATACTAACAATACTACTACTAGCACTAACCACAGTGATGGGAATACTACAGTAATACTAACAATACTACTACTAGCACTAACCACAGTGATGGGAATACTACAGTAATACTAACAATACTACTACTAGCACTAACCACAGTGATGGGAATACTACAGTAATACTAACAATACTACTACTAGCACTAACCACAGTGATGGGAATACTACAGTAATACTAACAATACTACTACTAGCACTAACCACAGTGATGGGAATACTACAGTAATACTAACAATACTAGTACTAGCACTAACCACAGTGATGGGAATACTACAGTAATACTAACAATACTACTACTAGCACTAACCACAGTGATGGGAATACTACAGTAATACTAACAATACTACTACTAGCACTAACCACAGTGATGGGAATACTACAGTAATACTAACAATACTACTACTAGCACTAACCACAGTGATGGGAATACTGCAGTAATACTAACAATACTACTACTAGCACTAACCACAGTGATGGGAATACTGCAGTAATACTAACAATACTACTACTAGCACTAACCACAGTGATGGGAATACTACAGTAATACTAACAATACTACTACTAGCACTAACCACAGTGATGGGAATACTACAGTAATACTAACAATACTACTACTAGCACTAACCACAGTGATGGGAATACTACAGTAATACTAACAATACTACTACTAGCACTAACCACAGTGATGGGAATACTACAGTAATACTAACAATACTACTACTAGCACTAACCACAGTGATGGGAATACTACAGTAATACTAACAATACTACTACTAGCACTAACCACAGTGATGGGAATACTACAGTAATACTAACAATACTACTACTAGCACTAACCACAGTGATGGGAATACTACAGTAATACTAACAATACTACTACTAGCACTAACCACAGTGATGGGAATACTACAGTAATACTAACAATACTACTACTAGCACTAACCACAGTGATGGGAATACTACAGTAATACTAACAATACTACTACTAGCACTAACCACAGTGATGGGAATACTACAGTAATACTAACAATACTACTACTAGCACTAACCACAGTGATGGGAATACTACAGTAATACTAACAATACTACTACTAGCACTAACCACAGTGATGGGAATACTGCAGTAATACTAACAATACTACTACTAGCACTAACCACAGTGATGGGAATACTACAGTAATACTAACAATACTACTACTAGCACTAACCAGAGTGATGGGAATACTGCAGTAATACTAACAATACTACTACTAGCACTAACCAGAGTGATGGGAATACTACAGTAATACTAACAATACTACTACTAGCACTAACCACAGTGATGGGAATACTACAGTAATACTAACAATACTACTACTAGCACTAACCACAGTGATGGGAATACTACAGTAATACTAACAATACTACTACTAGCACTAACCACAGTGATGGGAATACTACAGTAATACTAACAATACTAGTACTAGCACTAACCACAGTGATGGGAATACTACAGTAATACTAACAATACTACTACTAGCACTAACCACAGTGATGGGAATACTACAGTAATACTAACAATACTAGTACTAGCACTAACCACAGTGATGGGAATACTGCAGTAATACTAACAATACTACTACTAGCACTAACCACAGTGATGGGAATACTACAGTAATACTAACAATACTACTACTAGCACTAACCACAGTGATGGGAATACTACAGTAATACTATAGTAGTATGATGTATTGATCATAGTATTCATATATTGAAAATAGTATTAATGATATGATTTATTATGAGCTAAGAGTTTTAGCTGGATACCTGGCAGGCTTGGCTGCTCCAGACTTGTAGAGAGAGGAGGAGAGGAGAGAGGGGGGGGAGGAGGAGGGGAGAGGTGAGGAGGGGAGAGGAGGAGTGGGGGAGGAGGAGTGGAGAGGTGAGGAGGGGAAAGGAGGAGTGGGGGATAGCCAAAGGAGGAGAAGAGAGGCGTGGTTTGGGTGAGAGGAGGATGAGGAGGAAGAGGCAGAGGGAGCATGTGGGAGCGGTGGCCGTTCACCGTGGAAACGAGGCAGGGGGAGGGACAGGGGGCGTTTCTACGTAGAAGGAGGGTGTGGCTCTGCTGGGAGGGGGAGGGGCCTAAATACAAACCAGGAAGAGGGAGGGGAAAACAACAACCAACCCAAAACACAGACAACCAGTCAAATAAAACTCAAAATATAAATATAAATAAAAAATA
>JAKYLM010000068.1:292500-300000 GCA_023634145.1 Thymallus thymallus
TGCTGTCCTGTATGGTTAGTTAGAGGTCAGGGGTCAGGGGTCAGGGGTTACCTCTCAGTAGCTGTTTGATCTCTCTGATGTCCTGTATGGTTAGTTAGAGGTCAGGTGTCAGGGGTCAGGGGTTACCTCTCAGTAGCTGTTTAATCTCTCTGCTGGCCTGTATGGTTAGTTAGAGGTCAGGTGTCAGGGGTCAGGGGTTACCTCTCAGTAGCTGTTTGATCTCTCTGCTGGCCTGTATGGTTAGTTAGAGGTCAGGTGTCAGGGGTCAGGGGTTAGGGGTTACCTCTCAGTAGCTGTTTAATCTCTCTGCTGGCCTGTATGGTTAGTTAGAGGTCAGGGGTCAGGGGTTAGGGGTTACCTCTCAGTAGCTGTTTAATCTCTCTGCTGGCCTGTATGGTTAGTTAGAGGTCAGGTGTCAGGGGTCAGGGGTTAGGGGTTACCTCTCAGTAGCTGTTTGATCTCTCTGCTGGCCTGTATGGTTAGTTAGAGGTCAGGGGTCAGGGGTTAGGGGTTACCTCTCAGTAGCTGTTTAATCTCTCTGCTGGCCTGTATGGTTAGTTAGAGGTCAGGTGTCAGGGGTCAGGGGTTAGGGGTTACCTCTCAGTAGCTGTTTGATCTCTCTGCTGGCCTGTATGGTTAGTTAGAGGTCAGGGGTCAGGGGTCAGGGGTTACCTCTCAGTAGCTGTTTAATCTCTCTGCTGGCCTGTATGGTTAGTTAGAGGTCAGGTGTCAGGGGTCAGGGGTTACCTCTCAGTAGCTGTTTAATCTCTCTGCTGGCCTGTATGGTTAGTTAGAGGTCAGGGGTCAGGGGTTAGGGGTTACCTCTCAGTAGCTGTTTGATCTCTCTGCTGGCCTGTATGGTTAGTTAGAGGTCAGGTGTCAGGGGTCAGGGGTTAGGGGTTACCTCTCAGTAGCTGTTTAATCTCTCTGCTGTCCTGTATGGTTAGTTAGAGGTCAGGGGTCAGGGGTTAGGGGTTACCTCTCAGTAGCTGTTTAATCTCTCTGCTGGCCTGTATGGTTAGTTAGAGGTCAGGTGTCAGGGGTCAGGGGTTAGGGGTTACCTCTCAGTAGCTGTTTGATCTCTCTGCTGGCCTGTATGGTTAGTTAGAGGTCAGGTGTCAGGGGTCAGGGGTTACCTCTCAGTAGCTGTTTAATCTCTCTGCTGTCCTGTATGGTTAGTTAGAGGTCAGGGTTCAGGGGTCAGGGGTTACCTCTCAGTAGCTGTTTGATCTCTCTGCTGGCCTGTGTGGTGGTGAACTGGTTAACGATGTCCAGAGCCGTCTGACACAAAGTGTTCCTCACCCCCGCACTGATACCACTCTAGAGGATCAATAACAAATACATCATCAATACATTAATAATACATCACTCTAACCCTGACCCCAGAACTGATACCACTCTAGAGGATCAATAACAAATACATCATCAATACATTACTAATACATCACTCTAACCCTGACCCCAGAACTGATACCACTCTAGAGGATCAATAACAAATACATCATCAATACATTATTAATACATCACTCTAACCCTGACCCCAGAACTGATACCACTCTAGAGGATCAATAACAAATACATCATCAATACATTAATAATACATCACTCTAACCCTGACCCCAGAACTGATACCACTCTAGAGGATCAATAACAAATACATCATCAATACATTATTAATACATCACTCTAACCCTGACCCCAGAACTGATACCACTCTACAGGATCAATAACCAATCAATAATATATACATCCATAATAGATGTAAATAGAATCCCCATTTTCCAGGAGTACTCAGCACCTCTGAACAAACTGAGGGCAGAGCTGATTTTCCATGTAGAATCAGACCAAACCGCCAGTAGTCAGACGCCCAGCGATGGACAGGTGATCCCTAAAACAGACCTGTGCCGACAGCAAGCAAGCAAACGGCCAACCAACAGCAGGTTCAGTGGGATGGGTTTTCTCCTTAACTACAGTATGTGGGTTAAAGTTAGGGGTCAGGGGTTAGGGGACAGCGGTCAAGGCCAGAGCTAGAGGTCCAGGCTAGAGGGCTAGAGGTCAGGGCTAGAGGGCTACAGATCAGGACTAGAGGTCAGGGCTAAAGGTCAGCGTGTCAAGGCTAAAGGTCAGCGTGTCAAGGCTAGAGGTCAGGGGGTCAGGGCTAGAGATCAGGGGGTCAGGGGCTAGAGTTCAGGGCTAGAGGTCAGCGTGTCAAGGCTAGAGATCAGGGGGTCAGGGGTTAGAGTTCAGGTCTAGAGGTCAGGGCTAGAGTTCAGGGCTAGAGGTCAGCGTGTCAAGGCTAGAGATCAGGGGGTCAGGGGCTAGGGGCTAAGAGTTGGAGTTCAGCGTGTCAAGGCTAGAGATCAGGGGGTCAGGGGCTAGGGGTTAAGGGTTGGAGGTCAGCGTTAGTTCTAGTTCTACTCACATCCAACAGGAGTCGCACCACCTCAGTCTTTCCACAGAGAGCTGCCTGGTGCAGCGCCGTCCCCGACTCTGACTGTCTGTTGATGTCTATACCGGCTTGGATCAGCAGCCTGACACACACACACTGTTAATTTCTATTCCTGCTCCAATCAGCAGACACACAATATACATACATAAAAGCAGCGGTGATGTCAGGAAGATGATGATGTCAGAGGGGTGATGTCAGATGGATGATGATGTCAGAGTGGTGATGATGTCAGAATGATGATGGTGATGATGATGTCAGCGTGATGATGTCAGAGTGGTGATTATGTCAGATGGTGATTATGTCAGAGTGATGATGTCAGTGTGATGATGATGTCAGACGGATGATGTCAGCGTGATGATGTCAGAGTGGGGATGGCAGTGATGATGTCACGTCCTGACCGTATGACATCGATGTGTCCGTTCTTGGCGGCCAGGTGAAGAGGAGAGACTCCGTTGGGGTCCGACGGCTTTGGCTCAATCATCGCTGCACACACGTTACTGCTGAGTAGAAGCTGCACCACCTACACACAAAGTCACAGAGAGACAGAGGGATCTGTGTGTCTGTGTGAAACAGTCACAGAGAGACAGAGGGATCTGTGTGTCTGTGTGAAACAGTCACAGAGAGACAGAGGGATCTGTGTGTCTGTGTGAAACAGTCACAGAGAGACAGAGGGATCTGTGTGTCTGTGTGAAACAGTCACAGGGAGACAGAGGGATCTGTGTGTCTGTGTGAAACAGTCACAGAGAGACAGAGGGATCTGTGTCTGTGTGAAACAGTCACAGAGAGATAGAGGGATCTGTGTGTCTGTGTGAAACAGTCACAGAGAGACAGAGGGATCTGTGTGTCTGTGTGAAACAGTCACAGGGAGACAGAGGGATCTGTGTGTCTGTGTGAAACAGTCACAGAGAGACAGAGGGATCTGTGTGTCTGTGTGAAACAGTCACAGAGAGACAGAGGGATCTGTGTGTCTGTGTGAAACAGTCACAGGGAGACAGAGGGACCTGTGTGTCTGTGTGAAACAGTCACAGAGAGACAGAGGGACCTGTGTGTCTGTGTGAAACAGTCACAGAGAGACAGAGGGACCTGTGTGTCTGTGTGAAACAGTCACAGAGAGACAGAGGGATCTGTGTGTATGTATGAAAACAGTCACAGTGTGTGTGTGTGTGTGTGTGTGTGTGTGTGTGTGTGTGTGTGTGTGTGTGTGTGTGTGTGTGTGTGTGTGTGTGTGTGTGTGTGTGTGTGTGTGTGTGTGTGTGTGTGTGTGTATATATAACTCACCCCCACTCGTCCAAATTCACAGGCCAGGTCCAGAGGAGTCTTGCCGGCCGTGTCGGAGATACACGGGTTAGACTGGTGCTGGAGTAACATCTCAGACTGAACACACACAGAGAGATAGATAGAGATACACAGGTTAGACTGGTGCTGGAGAAACATCTCAGACTGAACACACAGAGAGATAGATAGAGATACACAGGTTAGACTGGTGCTGGAGCAACATCTCAGACTGAACACACACAGAGAGATAGATAGAGATACACAGGTTAGACTGGTGCTGGAGAAACATCTCAGACTGAACACACACAGAGAGATAGATAGAGATACACGGGTTAGACTGGTGCTGGAGAAACATCTCAGACTGAACACACACAGAGAGATAGATAGAGATACACAGGTTAGACTGGTGCTGGAGAAACATCTCAGACTGAACACACACAGAGAGATAGATAGAGATACACAGGTTAGACTGGTGCTGGAGAAACATCTCAGACTGAACACACACAGAGAGATAGATAGAGATACACGGGTTAGACTGGTGCTGGAGAAACATCTCAGACTGAACACACACAGAGAGATAGATAGAGATACACGGGTTAGACTGGTGCTGGAGAAACATCTCAGACTGAACACACACAGAGAGATAGATAGAGATACACGGGTTAGACTGGTGCTGGAGAAACATCTCAGACTGAACACACACAGAGAGATAGATAGAGATACACAGGTTAGACTGGTGCTGGAGAAACATCTCAGACTGAACACACACAGAGAGATAGATAGAGATACACAGGTTAGACTGGTGCTGGAGAAACATCTCAGACTGAACACACACAGAGAGATAGATAGAGATACACAGGTTAGACTGGTGCTGAGGAAACATCTCAGACTGAACACACACAGAGAGATAGATAGAGATACACAGGTTAGACTGGTGCTGGAGAAACATCTCAGACTGAACACACACAGAGAGATAGATAGAGATACACAGGTTAGACTGGTGCTGGAGAAACATCTCAGACTGAACACACACAGAGAGATAGATAGAGATACACAGGTTAGACTGGTGCTGGAGAAACATCTCAGACTGAACACACACAGAGAGATAGATAGAGATACACAGGTTAGACTGGTGCTGGAGAAACATCTCAGACTGAACACACACAGAGAGATAGATAGAGATACACAGGTTAGACTGGTGCTGTAGAAACATCTCAGACTGAACACACACAGAGAGATAGATAGAGATACACAGGTTAGACTGGTGCTGGAGAAACATCTCAGACTGAACACACACAGAGAGATAGAGAGAGATACACAGGTTAGACTGGTGCTGGAGTAACATCTCAGACTGAACACACACAGAGAGATAGATAGAGATACACAGGTTAGACTGGTGCTGGAGAAACATCTCAGACTGAACACACACAGAGAGATAGATAGAGATACACAGGTTAGACTGGTGCTGGAGAAACATCTCAGACTGAACACACACAGAGAGATAGATAGAGATACACAGGTTAGACTGGTGCTGGAGTAACATCTCAGACTGAACACACACAGAGAGATAAAGAGAGATACACAGGTTAGACTGGTGCTGGAGAAACATCTCAGACTGAACACACACAGAGAGATAGATAGAGATACACAGGTTAGACTGGTGCTGGAGAAACATCTCAGACTGAACACACACAGAGAGATAGATAGAGATACACAGGTTAGACTGGTGCTGGATAAACATCTCAGACTGAACACACACAGCGAGATAGATAGAGATACACAGGTTAGACTGGTGCTGGAGTCACATCTCAGACTGAACACACACAGAGAGATAGATAGAGATACAGGTTAGACTGGTGCTGGAGAAACATCTCAGACTGAACACACACAGAGAGATAGATAGAGATACACAGGTTAGACTGGTGCTGGAGAAACATCTCAGACTGAACACACACAGAGAGATAGATAGAGATACACAGGTTAGACTGGTGCTGTAGAAACATCTCAGACTGAACACACACAGAGAGATAGATAGAGATACACAGGTTAGACTGGTAATGGAGAAACATCTCAGACTGAACACACACAGAGAGATAGATAGAGATACACAGGTTAGACTGGTGCTGGAGAAACATCTCAGACTGAACACACACAGAGAGATAGATAGAGATACACAGGTTAGACTGGTGCTGGAGAAACATCTCAGACTGAACACACACAGAGAGATAGATAGAGATACACAGGTTAGACTGGTGCTGGAGTAACATCTCAGACTGAACACACACAGAGAGATAGATAGAGATACACAGGTTAGACTGGTAATGGAGAAACATCTCAGACTGAACACACACAGAGAGATAGATAGAGATACACAGGTTAGACTGGTGCTGGAGAAACATCTCAGACTGAACACACACAGAGAGATAGATAGAGATACACAGGTTAGACTGGTGCTGGAGAAACATCTCAGACTGAACACACACAGAGAGATAGATAGAGATACACAGGTTAGACTGGTGCTGGAGAAACATCTCAGACTGAACACACACAGAGAGATAGATAGAGATACACAGGTTAGACTGGTGCTGGCACTGTGTGTGTATGTCGTTGTGTCGTTGTGTGTGTGTGTCATTGTGTGTGTGTGTCGTTGTGTGTGTGTGTCGTTTTGTGTCGTTGTGTGTGTGTGTGTGTGTATGTCCTTGTGTGTGTGTGTGTCGTTGTGTGTGTGTGTCGTTGTGTGTGTGTGTCGTTGTGTGTGTGTGTCGTTTTGTGTCGTTGTGTGTGTGTGTCATTGTGTGTGTGTGTCGTTGTGTGTGTGTGTCGTTGTGTGTGTATGTCGTTGTGTCGTTGTGTGTGTGTGTCGTTGTGTGTGTGTGTGTCGTTGTGTGTGTGTGTCGTTGTGTGTGTGTGTCGTTGTGTGTGTATGTCGTTGTGTCGTTGTGTGTGTGTGTTGTTGTGTGTGTGTGTGTCGTTGTGTGTGTGTGTCGTTGTGTGTGTGTGTCGTTTTGTGTCGTTGTGTGTGTGTATGTCGTTGTGTGTGTGTGTGTCGTTGTGTGTGTGTGTCGTTGTGTGTGTGTGTTGTTGTGTGTGTGTGTCATTGTGTGTGTGTGTTGTTGTGTGTGTATGTCATTGTGTGTGTGTGTCGTTGTGTGTGTGTCGTTGTGTGTGTGTGTGTGTGTATGTCGTTGTGTTTGTGTCGTTGTGTGTGTATGTCGTTGTGTGTGTATGTCGTTGTGTGTATGTCGTTGTGTGTGTATGTCGTTGTGTGTGTATGTCGTTGTGTGTGTGTGTCTTTGTGTGTGTGTGTCATTGTGTGTGTGTGTCATTGTGTGTTGTTGTGTGTGTATGTCATTGTGTGTGTATGTCATTGTGTGTGTGTGTCATTGTGTGTGTGTGTCATTGTGTGTGTGTGTCATTGTGTGTGTGTGTCATTGTGTGTTGTGTGTGTATGTCATTGTGTGTTGTTGTGTGTGTATGTCGTTGTGTGTGTATGTCATTGTGTGTGTATGCCATTGTGTGTCATTGTGTGTGTGTGTCATTGTGTGTGTATGTCATTGTGTGTCATTGTGTGTGTGTGTCATTGTGTGTGTGTGTCATTGTGTGTGTGTGTCATTGTGTGTCATTGTGTGTGTGTGTCTTTGTGTGTTTGTGTCATTGTGTGTCATTGTGTGTGTGTGTCATTGTGTGTCATTGTGTGTGTGTGTCATTGTGTGTCATTGTGTGTGTATGTCATTGTGTGTTGTTGTGTGTGTATGTCATTGTGTGTCGTTGTGTGT
>JAKYLM010000068.1:310000-327500 GCA_023634145.1 Thymallus thymallus
CTAAGAGGGTTAGGGTTCCATCTCTCTCTCTACGAGGGTTAGGGTTCCCTCTCCCTCCCTAATAGGGTTAGGGTTCCCTCTCTCTCCCTAATAGGGTTAGGGTTCCCTCTCTCTCCCTAATAGGGTTAGGGTTCCCTCTCTCCCTAATAGGGTTAGGGTCCCCTCTCTCTCTACGAGGGTTAGGGTTCCATATCTCTCTCTACTAGGGTTAGGGTCCCCTCTCTCTCCCTAATAGGGTTAGGGTCCCCTCTCTCCCTAATAGGGTTAGGGTTCCCTCTCTCTCCCTAATAGGGTTAGGGTTCCCTCTCTCTCTCCCTAATAGGGTTAGGGTTCCCTCACTCACTAATAGGGTTAGGGTTACATCTCTCTCCCTAATAGGGTTAGGGTTCCCTCTCTCTCTCCCTAATAGGGTTAGGGTTCCCTCTCTCTCTCTACGAGGGTTAGGGTTCCCTCTCTCTCTCTACGAGGGTTGGGGTTCCCTCTCCCTCCCTAATAGGGTTCCCTCTCCCTCCCTAATAGGGTTAGGGTTCCCTCTCTCCCTAATAGGGTTAGGGTTCCCCCTCTCTCTCTACGAGGGTTAGGGTTCCCTCTCTCCCTAATAGGGTTAGGGTTCCCTCTCTCCCTAATGGGGTTAGGGTTCCCTCTCTCTCCCTAATAGGGTTAGGGTTCCCTCTCTCCCTAATAGGGTTAGGGTTCCCTCTCTCCCTAATAGGGTTAGGGTTCCCCCTCTCTCTCTACGAGGGTTAGGGTTCCCTCTCTCCCTAATAGGGTTAGGGTTCCCTCTCTCCCTAATAGGGTTAGGGTTCCCTCTCTCTCTCTACGAGGGTTAGGCTTCCATCTTTCTCTCTACTAGTGTTAGGGTTCCCTCTCTCTCTCTACTAGTGTTAGAGTTCCCTCTCTCTCCCTAATAGGGTTAGGGTTCCCCCACTATCAGCTCCGCCCACTCCTTCTTGCTGCTCAACCAATGAAACACTATGAAACTCCACTAGCCTGATGTTAGAGGCTGATTGTCCAACACCCAGCCATACTATAGACCTGTGGGTCTGTGTATTTTATTTCACCTTTATTTAACCAGCTATGTGTAGGTGTGTGTGTCGGTGTGTGTGTCGGTGTGTGTGTGTGTCGGTGTAGGTGTGTGTCGGTGTGTGTGTGTCGGTGTAGGTGTGTGTGTGTGTGTGTGTCGGTGTGTGTGTGTGTCGGTGTAGGTGTGTGTCGGTGTGTGTGTGTCGGTGTGTGTGTGTGTGTGTCGGTGTAGGTGTGTGTCGGTGTGTGTGTGTCGGTGTGTGTGTGTGTGTGTCGGTGTGTGTGTGTGTAGGTGTGTGTGTGTGTAGGTGTGTGTGTGTGTGTGTGTAGGTGTGTGTGTGTGTGTGTGTGTGTGTAGGTGTGTGTGTGTGTGTGTGTGTACGTGTGTGTGCACGTGTGTAGGTGTGTGTGTGTGTGTAGGTGTGTGTGTGTATAGGTGTGTGTGTGTGTGTGTGTGTGTGTGTGTGTGTGTGTGTGTGTGTGTGTGTGTGTGTGTGTGTGTGTGTGTAGGTGTGTGTAGGTGTGTGTGTGTGTAGGTGTAGGTGTGTGTGTGTAGGTGTAGGTGTGTGTGTGTGTGTGTAGGTGTGTGTGTGTGTGTGTAGGTGTGTGTGTGTGTGTAGGTGTGTGTGTGTGTGTAGGTGTGTGTGTGTGTGTAGGTGTGTGTGTGTGTGTGTGTGTGTGTGTGTGTGTGTGTGTGTGTGTGTGTGTGTGTAGGTGTGTGTGTGTGTTTAGGTGTGTGTGTGTGTGTTGTGTGTGTGTGTGTAGGTGTGTGTGTGTTGTGTGTGTAGGTGTGTGTGTGTGTGTGTAGGTGTGTGTGTGTGTGTGTGTGTAGGTGTGTGTGTGTTGTGTGTGTAGGTGTGTGTGTGTGTGTGTAGGTGTGTGTGTGTGTGTGTGTGTAGGTGTGTGTGTCTGTGTAGGTGTGTGTGTGTGTGTTGTGTGTGTGTGTGTGTGTGTAGGTGTGTAGGTGTGTGTAGGTGTGTGTGTGTGTGTAGGTGTGTGTTACCAGGTTTATCTCTGAATTATTAAACACCCCATGCAGGTTTCTATGCAGGAGAACACACACACGTGCACACACTTCTGACCATCACCACATGTCTCTCCCTCCCTCTGTCTCTCTATGTCTCCCTCTGTCTCCACCCCTCCCTCCATCCATCCCTCCCTCTGTCTCTCTATGTCTCCCTCTGTCTCCACCCCTCCCTCCACCCCTCCCTCCACCCCTCCCTCTGTCTCTCTATGTCTCCCTCTGTCTCCACCCCTCCCTCTGTCTCTCTATGTCTCCACCCCTCCCTCCACCCCTCCCTCTGTCTCTCTATGTCTCCCTCTCCCTCTGTCTCCACCCCTCCCTCCATCCCTCCCTCTGTCTCTCTATGTCTCCCTCTCCCTCTGTCTCCACCCCTCCCTCCATCCCTCCCTCTGTCTCTCTATGTCTCCCTCTGTCTCCACCCCTCCCTCCATCCCTCCCTCTGTCTCTCTATGTCTCCCTCTGTCTCCACCCCTCCCTCCACCCCTCCCTCTGTCTCTCTATGTCTCCCTCTCCCTCTGTCTCCACCCCTCCCTCCATCCCTCCCTCTGTCTCTCTATGTCTCCCTCTGTCTCCACCCCTCCCTCTGTCTCTCTATGTCTCCCTCTGTCTCCACCCCTCCCTCCACCCCTCCCTCTGTCTCTCTATGTCTCCACCCCTCCCTCCACCCCTCCCTCTGTCTCTCTATGTCTCCCTCTGTCTCCACCCCTCCCTCCATCCCTCCCTCTGTCTTTGTGTGCTCAGTGGTGGTAGAGAGGAGAAGAGAGGAGATGAGGGGATGAGGAGAAGAGAGGAGATGAGGGGATGAGAGGAGGTGAGGGGATGAGAGGAGAAGAGAGGAGATGAGGGGATGAGGAGAAGAGAGGAGATGAGGGGATGAGGAGAAGATAGGAGATGAGGGGATGAGAGGAGGACTGGAGAAGAGAGGAGATGAGGGGATGAGAGGAGGACAGGAGAAGAGAGGAGATGAGGGGATGAGGAGAAGAGAGGAGAAGAGAGGAGATGAGGGGATGAGGAGAAGAGAGGAGAAGAGAGGAGAAGAGAGGAGATGAGGGGATGAGGAGAAGAGAGGAGATGAGGGGATGAGAGGAGGACAGGAGAAGAGAGGAGAAGAGAGGAGATGAGGGGATGAGAGGAGGACAGGAGAAGAGAGGAGAAGAGAGGAGATGAGGGGATGAGAGGAGGACAGGAGAAGAGAGGAGATGAGGGGATGAGAGTAGGACAGGAGAAGAGAGGAGATGAGAGGAGATGAGGGGATGAGAGGAGGACAGGAGAAGAGAGGAGATGAGGGGATGAGAAGAGTCTGACTGGATGTTGCGTCTGTTCTGTTGCAGCTCAGACAACCAGATGCTGTGATGATGCTCTCACAGAAGAGGAGGAGGATTGAACTCAATCACACATCAACACCCAGAGAGATGAAATTAGACGAGAGTGAGAGTGAGAGAGAGAGAGAGAGAGAGAGAGAGAGAGAGAGAGAGAGAGAGAGAGAGAGAGAGAGAGAGAGAGAGAGAGAGAGAGAGAGAGAGAGAGAGAGAGAGAGAGAGAGAGCACCTCACACAGGAGCAACAGAGCAACGGACACCCCTCCCAGACCTGCAAGACCCCCTCCTGAAGGACCTGCACCAAGAGATCCCACTCCAAGAGGACCTACACCCAGACCACAGCATCACCAGCCACACTCCAACCAGCTCAAGACCACCTCAAACAAACCCTGGCCACACCTTATATAGAACTATGCCCCTTCTGCCCACCCCATGCCCCCCGCCCCTGCGGCAAGGACCTCAACATGACAGCAGGACATATGCCCAGGCCGTGAGCAGAGCAACATGCCCAACCCCCACTATTGCACCCGGCCAAGCACCATCCTGCAACATAAGAGGTATGTATCAGATTCTCAACATGCTCTGCTCACACCTACTGTGACTAGACACTATGGAACACAAAGCTTTTACTATCTCATCCTGGAATATACAAGGTCTGAGGTCATCTCTACAGAGGAAATGTCCTCCTGTGTGTTATCTATATCTCCTCAATAGAACCCCCATACTTTAACGATGACGGGTCACAACTCCTGCAGCTCTGTGGGACGCTGGGTCTGTACATAGTCAATGGTAGGCTTCCAGGAGAATCCTATGGTAGGTACACATATAGCTCATGTCTTGGTAGTAGTACTGTAGACTACTTTATCACCCAGAGTCTCTCAGAGCGTTCAGTCAGTCCACTGACACCCTATCAGATCACAGCTAAATCACACTCTACTTGAACAGAGCTATGCTCTATATACAGTCATGGTCAAAGGTATTGGTCTCCACAAAGTTTGCTGCCTCAGTGTTGATGATGGCAGTTTGCATATACTCCAGAACGTCATGAAGAGTGATCAGATGAATTGCAATTAATTGCAAAGTCCCTCTTTGCCATGAAAATGAACTTAATCCCCAAAAACATTTCTGCTGCATTTCAGCCCTGCCACAAAAGGACCAGCTGCCATCATGTCAGTGATTGTCTCGTTAACACAGGTGAGAGTGTTGACGAGGACAAGGCTGGAGATCACTCTGTCATGCTGATTGAGTCAGAATAACAGACTGGAAGCTTTAAAAGGAGGGTGGTGCTTGAAATCATTGTTCTTCCTCTGTCAACCAACCTGGTTAAATAAAGGTGAAATAAAAAATAAATACATTTTTAAAAGCTGTGAACGATCTGAGAGACAAGGCAAAAAGGGCCTTCTATGCCATCAAAAGGAACATTACATTCAACATACCAATTAGGATCTGTCTAAAAATACTTGAATCAGTTCTAGAACCCATTGCCCTTTATGGTTGTGAGGTCTGGGGTTCCGCTCACCAACCAAGAATTCACTAAATGTTTCAGTGAAACAAAGAATGTTGCAGGTCCTGATCTCTCTCTGGAAATCATCAACTTTGTTATCCAAAGACTGAGCATTGGCGAGTAACATACTCGGAAGCGGTGGGTGGTGTGTACGCCGCCTCCTAACTCAAACCAGCAGGCCAGCTCGAGTGCCTCTCCTCCGCCGGCAATGTTTTGGGTCAGCCTCTGGAATCAGTTCAATTGCTCTGGGGAGAGTGAACAAAGGATCTGCTCCAGGGAAGTCATATTCCTGGTTGTAATGCTGGTAGTTCTGGTCAGTTACCGCCACTCTGATATCCAATAGTTCTTCCAGGCTGTATGTAACGACACAAAACATTTCCTGAGCTAATGATGTAAAAAATAATACAGAAATAAACAAAATACTGCAAAGTTTCCTAAGAACTAGTCGCGATGCAGCCATCTCCGCCGGCGCCATCTTGATGTAACTCCCATATCTACTGGGTGAAATACCACAGTGTTCATCACAGCAGCAAGATGTGTGACCTGTTGTCACAAGAAAAGGACAACCAGTGAAGAACAAACACCATTTAAATACAACCCATATTTATGTTGATTTATTTTCCCTTTTGTACTTTAACTATTTGCACATCATTATAACACGTTATATAGACATAATATGACATTTGAAATGTCTTTATTCTTTTGGAACGTCTGAGTGTAATGTTTACTGTTCATGTTTTATTGTTTATTTAACTTGGCAACGTAAATATGTTTCCATGCCAATAAAGCCCTTAAATTTAACTGAATTGAATTGAGAGAGAGAGTTCTGGAGCTCTGTTCAAAACCCAAACAGACCCCACAGAGACCCAGGACAGAAACCCATTTAGACCCAAACAAATGATGAGAAAGCAAAAAGAGAACTATTTGACAGAGAGAGATGAAATTGGAGAGGGGGGAGAAAGACTGATCAATATACACTGAGTGGACAAAACATTAAGAACACCTGTGGTTTCCATGACAGACTGACCAGGTGAGTCCAGGTGAAAGCTATGATCCTTGTTAATGTTACTTGTTATAGGGAGGTTCAAGAAGGATTTTTAAGCTTTGAGACAATTGAGGCATGGATTGTGTCTGTGTGCCATTCAGAGGGTGAATGGGCAAGACAACAGATTTAAGTGCCTTTGAACGGGGTTTGATAGTAGGTGCCAGGCAGACCGGTTTGTGTCAAGAACTGCATCGTTGTCCTAAAATATTAGGAAGGTGTTCCTAATGTTTGATATAGTCAGTGTTTACAGAGAGAGTGACAGAGAGAGAAGGAAGAGAGAGAATGAGAGAGAGAGACAGGGAGGAGAGTCTAATTGAAATCTAATTACCACCTTAAATACCTGCTGATAGCAAGTCAAACACACACAGGTCAGCCTGGTCTCAGACTAGACGTAACATAATACATGTAAATACCACACTTTCAAATTAGTATGATATGTTACGCTTGGTATGGTTACATAAGACAGAAGGTTACTTAAGTAGGGTGGTTGGTCGGGGTGGATGGGTAGGTGTATAACACGAACATCTAGCAACCCAAAGGTTGCCCGTCAGCAACTTTAGAACTACTTACCACTTTATAGCTACATTGCAACTACTTAGCATGTTAGCTAACCCTAACCTTAACCCTAACCTTAACCTTAACCCTAAACTAAACCCCTAACTCTAATCCCTAGCCTAGATATCGTTCGCTAACATTAGCGTTAGCTACAACAAATTGCAATTCGTAAAATATCATATGAATTGTAATTCGTAACATATTATACGAAATGGATGATGGACATCCACAAATTAATACATAGGAAAAGTAACATATCTTAGTAATTGGGATGTCCCGGATTTGCATGTACTATGTTACGTATACCCCTGAGTCCAGGTTGCACAAACACACTACAGACAGAACACAAGACAGACAAACACACTACAGACAGAACACAAGACAGACAAACACACTACAGACAGAACACAAGACAGACAAACACACTACAGACAGAACACAAGACAGACAAACACACTACAGACAGAACACAAGACAGACAAACACACTACAGACAGAACACAAGACAGACAAACACACTACAGACAGAACACAAGACAGACAAACACACTACAGACAGAACACAAGACAGACAAACACACTACAGACAGAACACAAGACAGACAAACACACTACAGACAGAACACAAGACTGACAAACACACTACATCATTAGGTCTATATATGGTCTATAACAGCATTAGGTCTATATAAGGTGTATAACAGCATTAGGTCTATATAAGGTCTATAACATCATTAGGTCTATATAAGGACTATAACAGCATTAGGTCTATATAAGGTCTATAACATCATTAGGTCTATATAAGATCTATAAGAGCATTTTGTCTATATGAGGTATATAACAGCATTAGGTCTATATTAGGTCTATATAAGGTCTATAACAGCATTAGGTCTATATAAGGTCTATAAGAGAATTAGGTCTATATGAGGTATATAACAGCATTAGGTCTATATTAGGTCTATATAGGGTCTATAACAGCATTAGGTCTATATAAGGACTATAAGAGCATTAGGTATATAACAGCATTAGGTCTATATTAGGTCTATATAAGGACTATAACAGCATTAGGTCTATATAAGGTCTATAACATCATTAGGTCTATATAAGGACTATAACATCATTAGGTCTATATTAGGACTATAACAACATTAGGTCTATATAAGGACTATAACATCATTAGGTCTATATAAGGTCTATAACAGCATTAGGTCTATATAAGGTCTATAACAGCATTAGGTCTATATTAGGTCTATATAAGGTCTATAACAGCATTAGGTCTATATAAGGTCTATAAGAGCATTAGGTCTATATGAGGTATATAACAGCATTAGGTCTATATTAGGTCTATATAAGGTCTATAACAGCATTAGGTCTATATTAGGTCTATATAAGGTCTATAAGAGCATTAGGTCTATATGAGGTATATAACAGCCTTAGGTCTATATTAGGTCTATATAAGGTCTATAACAGCATTAGGTCTATATAAGGTCTATAAGAGAATTAGGTCTATATAAGGTCTATAAGAGAATTAGGTCTATATTAGGTCTATATAAGGACTATAATAGCATTAGGTCTATATAAGGTCTATAACATCATTAGGTCTATATAAGGACTATAACATCATTAGGTCTATATAAGGACTATAACAACATTAGGTCTATATAAGGTATATAACATCATTAGGTCTATATAAGGACTATAACAACATTAGGTCTATATAAGGTGTATAACAGCATTAGGTCTATATTAGGTCTATATAAGGTCTATAACAGCATTAGGTCTATATAAGGTCTATAAGAGCATTAGGTCTATATGAGGTATATAACAGCATTAGGTCTATATTAGGTCTATATAAGGTCTATAACAGCATTAGGTCTATATTAGGTCTATATAAGGTCTATAAGAGCATTAGGTCTATATGAGGTATATAACAGCCTTAGGTCTATATTAGGTCTATATAAGGACTATAACATCATTAGGTCTATATAAGGACTATAACAACATTAGGTCTATATAAGGTCTATAACATCATTAGGTCTATATAAGGTGTATAACATCATTAGGTCTATATAAGGTGTATAACATCATTAGGTCTATATAAGGACTATAACAACATTAGGTCTATATAAGGACTATAACATCATTAGGTCTATATAAGGTCTATAACAGCATTAGGTCTATATAAGGTCTATAACAACATTAGGTCTATATGAGGTATATAACAGCATTAGGTCTATATTAGGTCTATATAAGGTCTATAACAGCATTAGGTCTATATAAGGTCTATAAGAGCATTAGGTCTATATGAGGTATATAACAGCATTAGGTCTATATTAGGTCTATATAAGGTCTATAACAGCATTAGGTCTATATAAGGTCTATAAGAGCATTAGGTCTATATGAGGTATATAACAGCATTAGGTCTATATTAGGTCTATATAAGGTCTATAACAACATTAGGTCTATATAAGATCTATAACAGCATTAGGTCTATATAAGGACTATAACAACATTAGGTCTATATAAGGTCTATAACATTATTAGGTCTATATAAGGTCTATAACAGCATTAGGTGTATAACAGCATTAGGTCTATATGAGGTATATAACAGCATTAGGTCTATATTAGGTCTATATAAGGACTATAACAGCATTAGGTCTATATTAGGTCTATATAAGGTCTATAACAACATTAGGTCTATATAAGATCTATAACAGCATTAGGTCTATATAAGGACTATAACAACATTATGTCTATATAAGGACTATAACATCATTAGGTCTATATAAGGACTATAACAACATTAGGTCTATATAAGGTATATAACAGCATTAGGTCTATATTAGGTCTATATAAGGTCTATAACAGCATTAGGTCTATATAAGGTCTATAACAGCATTAGGTCTATATTAGGTCTATATAAGGTCTATAACAGCATTAGGTCTATATAAGGTCTATAAGAGCATTAGGTCTATATGAGGTATATAACAGCATTAGGTCTATATTAGGTCTATATAAGGTCTACAACAGCATTAGGTCTATATAAGGACTATAACAACATTAGGTATATAACAGCATTAGGTCTATATGAGGTATATAACAGCATTAGGTCTATATTAGGTCTATATAAGGTCTATAACATCATTAGGTCTATATAAGGTCTATAACAGCATTAGGTATATAACAGCATTAGGTCTATATGAGGTATATAACAGCATTAGGTCTATATTAGGTCTATATAAGGACTATAACAGCATTAGGTCTATATTAGGTCTATATAAGGTCTATAACAACATTAGGTCTATATAAGATCTATAACAGCATTAGGTCTATATAAGGACTATAACAACATTAGGTCTATATAAGGACTATAACATCATTAGGTCTAAATAAGGACTATAACAACATTAGGTCTATATAAGGTATATAACAGCATTAGGTCTATATTAGGTCTATATAAGGTCTATAACAGCATTAGGTATATATAAGGTCTATAACAGCATTAGGTCTATATTAGGTCTATATAAGGTCTATAACAGCATTAGGTCTATATAAGGTCTATAAGAGCATTAGGTCTATATGAGGTATATAACAGCATTAGGTCTATATTAGGTCTATATAAGGTCTATAACAGCATTAGGTCTATAACAGCATTAGATAGATAGATAGATAGATAGATAGATAGATAGATAGATAGATAGATAGATAGATAGATAGATAGATAGATAGATAGATAGATAGATAGATAGATAGATAGATAGATAGATAGATAGATAGATAGATAGATAGATAGATAGCAGCTACAACAAAACACAGGGCAGGTGCAAAATGCCAGAACGAAAATACACAAAAGACAGATACATGATACATATAGCGGCAGTATGAAAGAGTATAGAAATACAAGATAAAAAGACATTGCAGGAAAATATACAGTTACATTTACAGGTAAGTTAATATTTGCATGGTTACATTAACATTAGAGAGAACACTGTGGTGGTGACTAGAGAGAACACTGTGGTGGTGACTAGAGAGAACACTGTGGTGGTGGCTAGAGAGAACACTATGGTGGTGGCTAGAGAGAACACTGTGGTGGTGGCTAGAGAGAACACTGTGGTGGTGGCTAGAGAGAACACTGTGGTGGTGGCTAGAGAGAACACAGTGGTGGTGGCTAGAGAGAACACTGTGGTGGTGGCTAGAGAGAACACTGTGGTGGTGGCTAGAGAGAAAACTGTGGTGGTGACTAGAGAGAACACTGTGGTGGTGGCTAGAGAGAACACTGTGGTGGTGGCTAGAGAGAACACTGTGGTGGTGGCTAGAGAGAACACTGTGGTGGTGGCTAGAAAGAACACTGTGGTGGTGGCTAGAGAGAACACTGTGGTGGTGGCTAGAGAGAACACAGTGTTGGTGGCTAGAGAGAACACAGTGGTGAGAGAACACAGTGGTGGTGGCTAGAGAGAACACAGTGGTGAGAGAAAACAGTGGTGAGAGAACACTGTGGTGGTGGCTAGAGAGAACACAGTGGTGGTGGCTAGAGAGAACACTGTGGTGGTGACTAGAGAGAACACTGTGGTGGTGGCTAGAGAGATCCCTGTGGTGGTGACTAGAGAGAACACTGTGGTGGTGGCTAGAGAGAACACTGTGGTGGTGACTAGAGAGAACACTGTGGTGGTGGCTAGAGAGAACACTGTGGTGGTGGCTAGAGAGAACACTGTGGTGGTGGCTAGAGAGAACACTGTGGTGGTGACTAGAGAGAACACAGTGGTGGTGACTAGAGAGAACACTGTGGTGGTGACTAGAGAGAACCCTGTGGTGGTGACTAGAGAGAACACTGTGGTGGTGACTAGAGAGAACCCTGTGGTGGTGAATAGAGAGAACCCTGTGGTGGTGACTAGAGAGAACCCTGTGGTGGTGACTAGAGAGAACCCTGTGTTGGTGACTAGAGAGAACGCTGTGGTGGTGACTAGAGAGAACGCTGTGGTGGTGACTAGAGAGAACTATGTGGCGGTGACTAGAGAGAACCCTGTGGTGGTGACTAGAGAGAACACTGTGGTGGTGACTAGAGAGAACCCTGTGGTGGTGACTAGAGAGAACACTGTGGTGGTGACTAGAGAGAACACTGTGGTGGTGACTAGAGAGAACATTGTGGTGGTGACTAGAGAGAACACTGTGGTGGTGACTAGAGAGAACACTGTGGTGGTGACTAGAGAGAACACTGTGGTGGTGACTAGAGAGAACACTGTGGTGGTGACTAGAGAGAACACTGTGGTGGTGACTAGAGAGAACACTGTGGTGGTGACTAGAGAGAACCCTGTGGTGGTGACTAGAGAGAACACTGTGGTGGTGACTAGAGAGAACACTGTGGTGGTGACTAGAGAGAACACTGTGGTGGTGACTAGAGAGAACACTGTGGTGGTGACTAGAGAGAACACTGTGGTGGTGACTAGAGAGAACACTGTGGTGGTGACTAGAGAGAACACTGTGGTGGTGACTAGAGAGAACACTGTGGTGGTGAGTAGAGAGAACACTGTGGTGGTGACTAGAGAGAACACTGTGGTGGTGACTAGAGAGAACACTGTGGTGGTGACTAGAGATAACCCTGTGGTGGTGACTAGAGAGAACGCTGCTAAATTCATTGTGTTTTAAATGTTCTATTGTCTCTGTTTGTGTTGGTGCTTGTTAGTTCTCAAACATTATATTATTTAAAAATATACATCCATTATCTTTTCTACATACTTTTCTGTTTCTTGTTTTTAAGTTTACACAGAAAACGTTATTCTATCCCAAATATTAATTTTAAAAATACATGTGACTTTTTTTACAGCCCGACATTGTAGAATAATAGTAAAGACATCAAAACTATGAAATATCACACATGGAATCATGTAGTAACCAAACAAGTGTTAAACAAATCAACATATATTTTATAATGGAGATTCTTCAAAGTAGCCACCCTTTGCCGTGATGACAGCTTTGCACACTCATGACATTCTCTCAACCAGCTTCATGAGGTAGTCACCTGGAATGCATTTCATTTTACTCATCATCTCCCTCTTCATCATCCTCCTCATCATCCTCATCATCTCCCTCCTCCTCCTCCTCCTCATCATCCTCTCTCTCTTTCACACACATGTGCAAGTGCGTGCTTACCGACATCACATCGGATTTGGCCCAACCTGCAGGATACACACACATCCCACTGAGAACCCACACACACACACACACACACACACACACCCCACCACTGTCCTGACATCGCTGTGAAGCATGTGTCTGCATGCATATGCGTTTGTGTGCGTGTGCATGCCAGTGTGTGGGATAGAGAGAGCAGGGGGTACTAACTGGCTTTCCCCGGCCTGGGTCGCTGGAGAAGCCGCTGCGCTGTCAGAAGATCCTCGGTCTTCACCGCCTGGAGCAGGTCTTGGTCCTTACCCATCCTCTCTCTCTATTCCTCTCCTCTTCCCTCTTTCTATCTCTATCTCCCTCTAGTTAATCCTTCCCCTCCATCCTCCAGTCAGTCAGCGGGCCACAGCAGCAGATGTATAGGGGTTGGGTGGCTCCGATGCGGCTACAATCGAGAACAGCTCCCCGCTGTCTTAATCCCCCAGACCAACAGACAGAGCGATGCCCGTTAAACCGACCTTCCTCCTCCTCCTCCTCTCTGTCCGCGCAGGGCGGCCTCTCCCTTGTAGAGGTTAGAGCGCGAGACGCACCGTATTCCAACAGATTTTCTGCGTGCTAATTTCACGGATCTGTGTGCGTGCTTTGCGTGCATGTGACGGGAGAGCTCGAGCCACACTCCTCCCAGTTCCCGCCGGTAAATTCTGTTGGAATCAAAGCACCAGCTGCTCCATCATCAGAACGAATATAACGCTGATATTTTAATGTCACCGTCAATTCGCGCCAGCAGCACGGCTATTACATAAACAACACGAGCCAGCTGTGCACGCGCCACGCCAGTTGTAATCCCGGGGCTGATGTGGACAGCCATGGCGGAAACGACCAGAGCGCGCGCACGAGTGTGTCCGAGTCTGTTTCCAGTTTCCACCAGTCGCGAGGGGTCGACCGAGATTACGACGTTAAAAGGCTCGGCCCCGTGCAGGCACCGGGGACGCGCGAGCTACTACGGGACAGAACAGCATCTCCCTGAGTAGGATATGTGTGTCAGGCGAGTGGTTCATATGTATATATATATATATAGAGAGAGAGAGAGAGAGAGAGAGTGTGTGTGGAGAATAAAAGGGGGCAGTAAATTGTAGACCTGTCTCTTCAGCTGAAACAGAATCATGACAGAAACAGGTCAGAGGATGAGTTAGACCCGTCTCTTCAGCTGAAACAGAATCATGACAGAAACAGGTCAGAGGATGAGTTAGACCCGTCTCTTCAGCTGAAACAGAATCATGACAGAAACAGGTCAGATGATGAGTTAGACCCGTCTCTTCAGCTGAAACAGAATCATGACAGAAACGGTTCAGATGATGAGTTAGACCCGTCTCTTCAGCTGAAACAGAATCATGACAGAAACGGTTCAGATGATGAGTTAGACCCGTCTCTTCAGCTGAAACAGAATCATGACAGAAACAGGTCAGATGATGAGTTAGACCCGTCTCTTCAGCTGAAACAGAATCATGACAGAAACAGGTCAGATGATGAGTTAGACCCGTCTCTTCAGCTGAAACAGAATCATGACAGAAACAGGTCAGATGATGAGTTAGACCCGTCTCTTCAGCTGAAACAGAATCATAACAGAAACAGGTCAGATGATGATTTAGAACAGAATCATGACAGAAACAGGTCAGATGATGAGTTAGACCCGTCTCTTCAGCTGAAACAGAATCATGACAGAAACAGGTCAGATGATGAGTTAGACCCGTCTCTTCAGCTGAAACAGAATCATAACAGAAACAGGTCAGATGATGATTTAGAACAGAATCATGACAGAAACAGGTCAGATGATGAGTTAGACCCGTCTCTTCAGCTGAAACAGAATCATGACAGAAACAGGTCAGATGATGAGTTAGACCCGTCTCTTCAGCTGAAACAGAATCATGACAGAAACAGGTCAGATGATGAGTTAGACCCGTCTCTTCAGCTGAAACAGAATCATGACAGAAACAGGTCAGATGATGAGTTAGACCCGTCTCTTCAGCTGAAACAGAATCATGACAGAAACAGGTCAGATGATGAGTTAGACCTGTCTCTTCAGCTGAAACAGAATCATGACAGAAACAGGTCAGATGATGATTTAGAACAGAATCAAGACAGAAACAGGTCAGATGATGAGTTAGACCCGTCTCTTCAGCTGAAACAGAATCATGACAGAAACAGGTCAGATGATGAGTTAGAACAGAATCATGACAGAAACAGGTCAGATGATGAGTTAGACCCGTCTCTTCAGCTGAAACAGAATCATGACAGAAACAGTTCAGATGATGAGTTAGACCCGTCTCTTCAGCTGAAACAGAATCATGACAGAAACAGTTCAGATGATGAGTTAGACCCGTCTCTTCAGCTGAAACAGAATCATGACAGAAACAGGTCAGATGATGAGTTAGACCCGTCACTTCAGCTGAAACAGAATCATGACAGAAACAGGTCAGATGATGAGTTAGACCCGTCTCTTCAGCTGAAACAGAATCATGACAGAAACAGGTCAGATGATGAGTTAGACCTGTCTCTTCAGCTGAAACAGAATCATGACAGAAACAGGTCAGATGATGATTTAGAACAGAATCAAGACAGAAACAGGTCAGATGATGAGTTAGACCCGTCTCTTCAGCTGAAACAGAATCATGACAGAAACAGGTCAGATGATGAGTTAGACCCGTCTCTTCAGCTGAAACAGAATCATGACAGAAACAGGTCAGATGATGATTTAGACCCATCTCTTCAGCTGAAACAGAATTATGACAGAAACAGGTCAGATGATGAGTTAGACCCGTCTCTTCAGCTGAAACAGAATCATGACAGAAACATTTCAGATGATGATTTAGAACAGAATCATGACAGAAACAGGTCAGATGATGAGTTAGACCCGTCTCTTCAGCTGAAACAGAATCATGACAGAAACAGTTCAGATGATGATTTAGACCCGTCTCTTCAGCTGAAACAGAATCATGACAGAAACGGTTCAGATGATGATTTAGACCCGTCTCTTCAGCTGAAACAGAATCATGACAGAAACTGTTCAGATGATGATTTAGACCCGTCTCTTCAGCTGAAACAGAATCATGACAGAAACAGGTCAGATGATGAGTTAGACACGTCTATTCAGCTGAAACAGAATCATGACAGAAACAGGTCAGATGATGAGTTAGACCCGTCTCTTCAGCTGAAACAGAATCATAACAGAAATAGTTCAGATGATGAGTTAGACCCGTCTCTTCAGCTGAAACAGAATCATGACAGAAACAGGTCAGAGGATGAGTTAGACCCGTCTCTTCAGCTGAAACAGAATCATGACAGAAACAGGTCAGATGATGAGTTAGACCCGTCTCTTCAGCTGAAACAGAATCATGACAGAAACAGGTCAGATGATGAGTTAGACCCGTCTCTTCAGCTGAAACAGAATCATGACAGAAACAGGTCAGATGATGAGATAGACCCGTCTCTTCAGCTGAAACAGAATCATGACAGAAACAGGTCAGATGATGAGTTAGACCCGTCTCTTCAGCTGAAACAGAATCATGACAGAAACAGGTCAGATGATGAGTTAGACCTGTCTCTTCAGCTGAAACAGAATCATGACAGAAACAGGTCAGATGATGATTTAGAACAGAATCAAGACAGAAACAGGTCAGATGATGAGTTAGACCCGTCTCTTCAGCTGAAACAGAATCATGACAGAAACAGGTCAGATGATGAGTTAGACCCGTCTCTTCAGCTGAAACAGAATCATGACAGAAACAGGTCAGATGATGATTTAGACCCGTCTCTTCAGCTGAAACAGAATTATGACAGAAACAGGTCAGATGATGAGTTAGACCCGTCTCTTCAGCTGAAACAGAATCATGACAGAAACATTTCAGATGATGATTTAGAACAGAATCATGACAGAAACAGGTCAGATGATGAGTTAGACCCGTCTCTTCAGCTGAAACAGAATCATGACAGAAACAGTTCAGATGATGATTTAGACCCGTCTCTTCAGCTGAAACAGAATCATGACAGAAACGGTTCAGATGATGATTTAGACCCGTCTCTTCAGCTGAAACAGAATCATGACAGAAACGGTTCAGATGATGATTTAGACCCGTCTCTTCAGCTGAAACAGAATCATGACAGAAACAGGTCAGATGATGAGTTAGACACGTCTATTCAGCTGAAACAGAATCATGACAGAAACAGGTCAGATGATGAGTTAGACCCGTCTCTTCAGCTGAAACAGAATCATAACAGAAACAGTTCAGATGATGAGTTAGACCTGTCTCTTCAGCTGAAACAGAATCATGACAGAAACAGGTCAGATGATGATTTAGACCCGTCTCTTCAGCTGAAACAGAATCATGACAGAAACGGTTCAGATGATGATTTAGACCCGTCTCTTCAGCTGAAACAGAATCATGACAGAAACGGTTCAGATGATGATTTAGACCCGTCTCTTCAGCTGAAACAGAATCATGACAGAAACAGGTCAGATGATGAGTTAGACACGTCTATTCAGCTGAAACAGAATCATGACAGAAACAGGTCAGATGATGAGTTAGACCCGTCGCTTCAGCTGAAACAGAATCATAACAGAAACAGTTCAGATGATGATTTAGAACAGAATCATGACAGAAACAGGTCAGATGATGAGTTAGACCCGTCTCTTCAACTGAAACAGAATCATAACAGAAACAGGTCAGATGATGATTTAGAACAGAATCATGACAGAAACAGGTCAGATGACGAGTTAGACCCGTCTCTTCAGCTGAAACAGAATCATGACAGAAACAGTTCAGATGATGAGTTAGACCCGTCTCTTCAGCTGAAACAGAATCATGACAGAAACAGTTCAGATGATGAGTTAGACCCGTCTCTTCAGCTGAAACA
>JAKYLM010000068.1:340000-347500 GCA_023634145.1 Thymallus thymallus
TTAGAGAGGCCTTAGTGTCCCTGGGGCAGTTTAGAGAGGCCTTAGTGTCCCTGGGGCAGTTTAGAGAGAGGCCTTAATTGTCAATGTGTTTGTTTCAGCTTCAGCTGATTCTAGCCATTCAGAGAACCCCCACCTTTGTTAGTGTCTTATTGGTCAAGGTGACGCCAAATCCTCTTCACCACATTTTGTTCAGCCTATCATCTGTGTCACATTATGTGGAGCTACGTTTGTGGTCTGTTGTGTATAATTACATATCTATTCTATATATATCACTCATGCTCACTGTATTTATATTATGGAGACATTTCAACATTACTGCAATGTTTATTTCACCACATTTTCCTGAGTTTCATGTGTACAAGTCCACTAGGCTGTTTAGTCCACTAGGCTGTTTAGTCCACTAGGCTGTTTAGTCCACTAGGCTGTTTATTCCACTAGGCTGTTTAGTCCACTAGGCTGTTTAGTCCACTAGGCTGTTTAGTCCACTAGGCTGTTTAGTCCACTAGGCTTGGGTGGGCTCTCAAGTGGTGCAGGGGTCTAAGGCACTGCATCTCAGTGCTAGAGGTGTCACTACAGACACCCTGGTTCAAATCCAGACTGTATCACAACCAGCCATGACAGTGTCGTCCGGGTTTGGCCGGCGTCGTCTGGGTTTGGCCGGCGTCGTCCGGGTTTGGCCGGCGTCGTCCGGGTTTGGCCGGCGTCGTCCGGGTTTGGCCGGTGTAGGCCGTCATTGTAAATAAGAATTTGTTCCTAACTGACTTGCCTAGTTAAAGCCATGTCTATTGCCGTGACTAGGCCTTCTGTCTGCTGTAGTGTATAGCCCTGGCTGTTCTATACTTACCTGTGCTAGCTCATACAGCCTGTCATTCAGATCATAGCAGTGCTATAGCTAAGGTTTCTTTCTCCTCTTTCCTTTCACAACCATATTAATGTCACTTCTCATTGGACAGGACTCTCAGAGATCTGAACCATGAGTGGTCAGATGTGTGTGTGAATGTGGACATCTTCTTCCTTTAAACTCCCCTTAACCTGGACATCCGTCTCCTCCTGGACATTCTGTAGTGGTTGCTACGGGTCTTAAGCCAGTCCTAAGGTTTATCATTACATTCATGGTCCTTCGATTCTCTACAACCGACCCGTATTTTCCATAGTTGATTGTGTTTTGTGTATATTTATGTTTGCCAGTGCAACGTGTCGTGCTATATTACATGTTTTACTTCTATGAAATTGTATATGAGACACTGGTCTCAATGGTGAGTCCCCGCTAAGGTCAACATAACAATACAAATAAATCAACATGACTGACCTACTGAAATGTTCTTACCACCAAAATCTAGCTAGTGGAGACGTTTTAAAGCTAGCTAGCTAGTGGAGACGTTTTAAAGCTAGCTAGCTAGCGGAGACGTTTTAAAGCTAGCTAGCTAGTGGAGACGTTTTAAAGCTAGCTAGCTAGCGGAGACGTTTTAAAGCTAGCTAGCTAGTGGAGACGTTTTAAAGCTAGCTAGCGGAGACGTTTTAAAGCTAGCTAGCGGAGACGTTTTAAAGCTAGCTAGCTAGTGGAGACGTTTTAAAGCTAGCTAGCTAGCGGAGACGTTTTAAAGCTAGCTAGCTAGTGGAGACGTTTTAAAGCTAGCTAGCTAGCGGAGACGTTTTAAAGCTAGCTAGCTAGTGGAGACGTTTTAAAGCTAGCTAGTGGAAACGTTTTAAAGCTAGCTAGTGGAGACGTTTTAAAGCTAGCTAGCGGAGACGTTTTAAAGCTAGCTAGCTAGTGGAGACGTTTGAAAGCTAGCTAGCTAGCGGAGACGTTTTAAAGCTAGCTAGCTAGTGGAGACGTTTTAAAGCTAGCTAGTGGAAACGTTTTAAAGCTAGCTAGTGGAGACGTTTTAAAGCTAGCTAGCGGAGACGTTTTAAAGCTAGCTAGCTAGTGGAGACGTTTTAAAGCTAGCTAGCTAGCGGAGACGTTTTAAAGCTAGCTAGCTAGTGGAGACGTTTTAAAGCTAGCTAGTGGAAACGTTTTAAAGCTAGCTAGTGGAGACGTTTTAAAGCTAGCTAGCGGAGACGTTTTAAAGCTAGCTAGCTAGTGGAGACGTTTTAAAGCTAGCTAGCTAGCGGAGACGTTTTAAAGCTAGCTAGTGGAAACGTTTTAAAGCTAGCTAGTGGAAACGTTTTAAAGCTAGCTAGCGGAGACGTTTTAAAGCTAGCTAGTGGAAACGTTTTAAAGCTAGCTAGCGGAGACGTTTTAAAGCTAGCTAGCTAGTGGAGACGTTTTAAAGCTAGCTAGCGGAGACGTTTTAAAGCTAGCTAGCTAGTGGAGACGTTTTAAAGCTAGCTAGTGGAGACGTTTTAAAGCTAGCTAGCTAGTGGAGACGTTTTAAAGCAAGCTAGCTAGTGGAGACATTTTAAAGCTAGCTAGTGGAGACGTTTTAAAGCTAGCTAGTGGAGACGTTTTAAAGCTAGCTAGCGGAGACGTTTTAAAGCTAGCTAGCTAGTGGAGACGTTTTAAAGCTAGCTAGTGGAGACGTTTTAAAGCTAGCTAGCTAGTGGAGACGTTTTAAAGCTAGCTAGCTAGTGGAGACATTTTAAAGCTAGCTAGTGGAGACATTTTAAATCTAGCTAGTGGAGACATTTTAAAGCTATCTAGCTAGTGGAGACATTTTAATGCTAGCTAGTGGAGACATTTTAAAGCTAGCTAGTGGAGACATTTTAAAGCTAGCTAGCTAGTGGAGACATTTTAAAGCTAGCTAGTGGAGACATTTTAAAGCTAGCTAGCTAGTGGAGACCTTTTAAAGCTAGCTAGTGGAGACATTTTAAAGCTAGCTAGTGGAGACATTTTAAAGCTTGCTAGTGGAGACATTTTAAAGCTAGCTAGTGGAGACATTTTAAAGCTAGCTAGTGGAGACGTTTTAAATCTAGCTAATGGAGACATTTTAAAGCTAGCTAGTGGAGACATTTTAAAGCTAGCTAGTGGAGACATTTTAAAGCTAGCTAGTGGAGACGTTTTAAATCTAGCTAATGGAGACATTTTAAAGCTAGCTAGTGGATACTTTTTAAAGCTAGCTAGTGGAAACGTTTTAAATCTAGCTAGTGGAGACGTTTTAAAACTAGCTAGCTAGTGGAGACGTTTTAAAGCTAGCTAGTGGAGACTTTTTAAAGCTAGCTAGCTAGTGGAGACGTTTTAAAGCTAGCTAGCTAGTGGAGACATTTGAAAGCTAGCTAGTGGAGACGTTTTAAAGCTAGCTAGTGGAGACATTTTAAATCCAGCTAGTGGAGACGTTTTAAAGCTAGCTAGCTAGTGGAGACATTTGAAAGCTAGCTAGTGGAGACATTTTAAAGCTGGCTAGTGGAGACATTTTAAATCTAGCTAGCGGAGACGTTTTAAAGCTAGCTAGCTAGTGGAGACATTTGAAAGCTAGCTAGTGGAGACATTTTAAAGCTAGCTAGCTAGTGGAGACGTTTTAAAGCTAGCTAGCTAGCGGAGACGTTTTAAAGCTAGCTAGCTAGTGGAGACGTTTTAAAGCTAGCTAGCTAGCGGAGACGTTTTAAAGCTAGCTAGCTAGTGGAGACGTTTTAAAGCTAGCTAGTGGAAACGTTTTAAAGCTAGCTAGTGGAGACGTTTTAAAGCTAGCTAGCGGAGATGTTTTAAAGCTAGCTAGCTAGTGGAGACGTTTTAAAGCTAGCTAGCTAGCGGAGACGTTTTAAAGCTAGCTAGCTAGTGGAGACGTTTTAAAGCTAGCTAGTGGAAACGTTTTAAAGCTAGCTAGCGGAGACGTTTTAAAGCTAGCTAGCTAGTGGAGACGTTTTAAAGCTAGCTAGCTAGCGGAGACGTTTTAAAGCTAGCTAGTGGAAACGTTTTAAAGCTAGCTAGTGGAAACGTTTTAAAGCTAGCTAGCGGAGACGTTTTAAAGCTAGCTAGCTAGTGGAGACGTTTTAAAGCTAGCTAGTGGAGACGTTTTAAAGCTAGCTAGCTAGTGGAGACATTTTAAAGCTAGCTAGTGGAGACGTTTTAAAGCTAGCTAGTGGAGACGTTTTAAAGCTAGCTAGCGGAGACGTTTTAAAGCTAGCTAGCTAGTGGAGACGTTTTAAAGCTAGCTAGTGGAGACGTTTTAAAGCTAGCTAGCTAGTGGAGACGTTTTAAAGCTAGCTAGCTAGTGGAGACATTTTAAAGCTAGCTAGTGGAGACATTTTAAATCTAGCTAGTGGAGACATTTTAAAGCTATCTAGCTAGTGGAGACATTTTAAAGCTAGCTAGTGGAGACATTTTAAAGCTAGCTAGCTAGTGGAGACATTTTAAAGCTAGCTAGTGGAGACATTTTAAAGCTAGCTAGCTAGTGGAGACCTTTTAAAGCTAGCTAGTGGAGACATTTTAAAGCTAGCTAGTGGAGACATTTTAAAGCTTGCTAGTGGAGACATTTTAAAGCTAGCTAGTGGAGACATTTTAAAGCTAGCTAGTGGAGACGTTTTAAATCTAGCTAATGGAGACATTTTAAAGCTAGCTAGTGGAGACATTTTAAAGCTAGCTAGTGGAAACGTTTTAAATCTAGCTAGTGGAGACGTTGTAAAGCTAGCTAGTGGAGACGTTTTAAAGCTAACTAGTGGAGACTTTTTAAAGCTAGCTAGCTAGTGGAGACGTTTTAAAGCTAGCTAGTGGAGACGTTTTAAAACTAGCTAGCTAGTGGAGACGTTTTAAAGCTAGCTAGTGGAGACATTTTAAATCCAGCTAGTGGAGACGTTTTAAAGCTAGCTAGCTAGTGGAGACATTTGAAAGCTAGCTAGTGGAGACATTTTAAAGCTGGCTAGTGGAGACATTTTAAATCTAGCTAGCGGAGACGTTTTAAAGCTAGCTAGCTAGCGGAGACATTTGAAAGCTAGCTAGTGGAGACATTTTAAAGCTTGCTAGTGGAGACGTTTTAAATCTAGCTAGTGGAGACATTTGAAAGCTAGCTAGTGGAGACATTTTAAATCTTGCTAGTGGAGCCATTTGAAATCTAGCTAGTGGAGACGTTTTAAAGCTGGCTAGTGGAGACATTTTAAATCTAGCTAGCGGAGACGTTTTAAATCTAGCTAGCGGAGACGTTTTAAAGCTAGCTAGTGGAGACATTTTAAAGCTAGCTAGTGGAGACATTTTAAAGCTAGCTAGTGGAGACATTTTAAATCTAGCTAGCGGAGACGTTTTAAAGCTAGCTAGTGGAGACATTTGAAAGCTAGCTAGTGGAGACATTTTAAAGCTAGCTAGTGGAGACATTTTAAAGCTAGCTAGTGGAGACATTGCATGCTGAGGAGTGAGTTTACAACTCTCCATCTGTTACACATGCATACGTATATGTGTATGTGTGTGCACATTTTATGTGAGTGTGTACCTGTCCGTTGTATTCAGTAACAAGCTCCAGTTGATGCATGGTGATGAATGAGAGGAGATCCTCTTTAGATGTCTGACTGGTTACCTTCAACACCTGTACAGGGTTAGACTACACACACACACACACACACACACACACACACACACACACACACACACACACACACACACACACACACACACACACACGTACACACACACACACACACACACACACACACGTACACACACACACACACACATATTTACAGAAGGGCTGTATACAGGTACAGTGATCGATAAACAGCTCTGACAGCTGATGGTTAAAGTTAGTGAGGGAGATGGTAGTCTCCAGCTTCAGTGGTTTTTGCAATTCGTTCCAGTCATTGGCAGCAGAGAACTGGAAGGAATGGCGGCCAAAGGAGGTGTTGGCTTTGGGGATGACCAGTGAAATATACCTGCTGGAGCGCATGCTACGGGTGGGTGTTGCTATGGTGACCAGCGAGCTGAGATAAGGCAGGGATTTACCTAGTAAAGACTTATAGATGACCTGGAACCAGTGGGTTTGGTGACGAAGGAGACATTTTATGAGCCTAGTATGTTGATAACCCTAACCTTCTCATTATAGATGAGCCTAGTATGTTGATAACCCTAACCTTCTCATTATAGATGAGCCTAGTATGTTGATAACCCTAACCTTCTCATTATAGATGAGCCTAGTATGTTGATAACCCTAACCTTCTCATTATAGATGAGCCTAGTATGTTGATAACCCTAACCTTCTCATTATAGATGAGCCTAGTATGTTGTACTAAACAGTACGTTCTAAATAGTATGTAGTATTATGAGTACACAGTATGTAGTTTTAGACAGTAGTAGGTAAGACAGATTTGGGGTTTATACTAAACAGTACGTTCTAAATAGTATGTAGTATTATGAGTACACAGTATGTAGTTTTAGACTAGTAGGTAAGACAGATTTGGGGTTTCTACTAAACAGTACGTTCTAAATAGTATGTAGTATTATGAGTACACGGTATGTAGTTTTAGACAGTAGTAAGTAAGACAGATTTGGGGTTTCTACTAAACAGTACGTTCTAAATAGTATGTAGTATTATGAGTACACAGTATGTAGTTTTAGACTAGTAGGTAAGACAGATTTGGGGTTTCTACTAAACATTACGTTCTAAATAGTATGTAGTATTATGAGTACACAGTATGTAGTTTTAGACTAGTAGGTAAGACAGATTTGGGGTTTCTACTAAACAGTACGTTCTAAATAGTATGTAGTATTATGAGTACACAGTATGTAGTTTTAGACAGTAGTAGGTAAGACAGATTTGGGGTTTCTACTTAACAGTACGTTCTAAATAGTATGTAGTATTATGAGTACACAGTATGTAGTTTTAGACAGTAGTAGGTAAGACAGATTTGGGGTTTCTACTTAACAGTACGTTCTAAATAGTATGTAGTATTATGAGTACACAGTATGTAGTTTTAGACAGTAGTAGGTAAGACAGATTTGGGGTTTATACTAAACAGTACGTTCTAAATAGTATGTAGTATTATGAGTACACGGTATGTAGTTTTAGACACAACCTGTGTATGACTAACCTGTCGGACTAGCAGAACAGAGTCTTGTGTGATGTCATACTTCCTGAAGATGTTTTGGTTCTGGGTCACAGAGAAGGGGAGGTCAGGGAGGTCATTGGCCGCCGCGTAGAACACCTCCACAGACCCCCGCTCCACGTCCTAGACACACACACACACACACACACACACACACACACACACACACACACACACACACACACACACACACACACACACACACAGTTAATCACATTACAGTAGAGAAGGATCCCAACATTTCATAGGTCATGTATATATGGACACTTATGGATACAGACAGCACCTTCTCCTCCATACAGCTAGACTGACCATAACACCTAAAACAGACCAGTATCTTCTCCTCCATACAGCTAGACTGACCATAACACCTAAAACAGACCAGTACCTTCTCCTCCATACAGCTAGACTGACCATAACACCTAAAACAGAGCAGTACCTTCTCCTCCATACAGCTAGACTGACCATAACACCTAAAACAGACCAGTACCTTCTCCTCCATACAGCTAGACTGACCATAACACCTAAAACAGA
>JAKYLM010000068.1:352500-405000 GCA_023634145.1 Thymallus thymallus
ACACATTACACACACACATTACACACACACATTACACACATTACACACACACATTACACACATTACACACATTACACACATTACACACATTACACACATTACACACATTACACACACACATTACACACATTACACACATTACACACATTACACACATTACACACATTACACACACACATTACACACATTACACACATTACACACATTACACACATTACACACATTACACACACACATTACACACATTACACACATTACACACATTACACACACACATTACACACATTACACACATTACACACATTACACACACACATTACACACACACATTACACACATTACACACATTACACACATTACACACACACATTACACACATTACACACATTACACACATTACACACATTACACACATTACACACACACATTACACACATTACACACATTACACACACACATTACACACATTACACACACACATTACACACATTACACACATTACACACATTACACACATTACACACACACATTACACACATTACACACATTACACACATTACACACATTACACACACACATTACACACATTACACACATTACACACATTACACACATTACACACACACATTACACACACACATTACACACATTACACACATTACACACATTACACACATTACACACATTACACAGATTACACACATTACACACATTACACACACACATTACACACATTACACACATTACACACATTACACACATTACACACACACATTACACACATTACACACATTACACACATTACACACATTACACACACACATTACACACACATTACACACATTACACACATTACACACATTACACACATTACACACACACATTACACACATTACACACATTACACACATTACACACATTACACACATTACACACATTACACACATTACACACACACATTACACACATTACACACATTACACACATTACACACATTACACACATTACACACATTACACACACACACATTACACACATTACACACATTACACACATTACACACATTACACACATTACACACATTACACACACACATTACACACATTACACACATTACACACATTACACACATTACACACATTACACACATTACACACACACATTACACACACACATTACACACATTACACACATTACACACATTACACACATTACACACATTACACACACACATTACACACATTACACACATTACACACATTACACACATTACACACACACATTACACACATTACACACATTACACACATTACACACACACATTACACACACACATTACACACATTACACACATTACACACATTACACACATTACAAACATTACACACATTACACACATTACACACACACATTACACACATTACACACATTACACACATTACACACATTACACACATTACACACACACATTACACACACACATTACACACACACATTACACACATTACACACATTACACACATTACACACATTACACACACACATTACACACATTACACACATTACACACATTACACACATTACACACATTACACACACACATTACACACATTACACACATTACACACATTACACACATTACACACATTACACACACACACATTACACACATTACACACATTACACACATTACACACATTACACACATTACACACATTACACACACACATTACACACATTACACACATTACACACATTACACACATTACACACATTACACACATTACACACATTACACACATTACACACATTACACACATTACACACATTACACACACACATTACACACACACATTACACACATTACACACATTACACACATTACACACATTACACACATTACACACACACATTACACACATTACACACATTACACACATTACACACATTACACACATTACACACACACATTACACACATTACACACATTACACACATTACACACATTACACACATTACACACATTACACACATTACACACATTACACACATTACACACACACATTACACACATTACACACATTACACACATTACACACATTACACACACACATTACACACATTACACACATTACACACATTACTCACACACATTACACACACACATTACACACATTACACACATTACACACATTACACACACACATTACACACATTACACACATTACACACATTACACACATTACACACATTACACACACACATTACACACATTACACACATTACACACATTACACACATTACACACACACATTACACACATTACACACATTACACACATTACACACACACATTACACACACACATTACACACATTACACACATTACACACATTACACACATTACACACACACATTACACACACACATTACACACATTACACACACACATTACACACATTACACACATTACACACATTACACACATTACACACACACATTACACACATTACACACATTACACACATTACACACATTACACACATTACACACATTACACACACACATTACACACATTACACACACACATTACACACATTACACACATTACACACACACATTACACACACACATTACACACATTACACACATTACACACATTACACACACACATTACACACACACATTACACACATTACACACATTACACACACACATTACACACACACATTACACACATTACACACATTACACACATTACACACATTACACACATTACACACACACATTACACACACATTACACACATTACACACATTACACACACACATTACACACACACATTACACACATTACACACATTACACACATTACACACATTACACACATTACACACACACATTACACACACACATTACACACATTACACACATTACACACACACATTACACACATTACACACATTACACACACACATTACACACACACATTACACACATTACACACATTACACACATTACACACATTACACACACACATTACACACATTACACACATTACACACACACATTACACACATTACACACATTACACACATTACACACACACATTACACACATTACACACATTACACACACACATTACACACATTACACACATTACACACATTACACACATTACACACACACATTACACACATTACACACATTACACACATTACACACATTACACACATTACACACACACATTACACACATTACACACATTACACACATTACACACATTACACACACACATTACACACATTACACACATTACACACATTACACACACACATTACACACACACATTACACACATTACACACATTACACACATTACACACATTACACACATTACACACACACATTACACACACACATTACACACATTACACACACACATTACACACATTACACACATTACACACATTACACACATTACACACATTACACACACACATTACACACATTACACACATTACACACATTACACACATTACACACATTACACACATTACACACACACATTACACACATTACACACACACATTACACACATTACACACATTACACACACACATTACACACACACATTACACACATTACACACATTACACACATTACACACACACATTACACACACACATTACACACATTACACACATTACACACACACATTACACACACACATTACACACATTACACACATTACACACATTACACACATTACACACATTACACACACACATTACACACACATTACACACATTACACACATTACACACACACATTACACACACACATTACACACATTACACACATTACACACATTACACACATTACACACATTACACACACACATTACACACACACATTACACACATTACACACATTACACACACACATTACACACACACATTACACACATTACACACATTACACACACACATTACACACACACATTACACACATTACACACATTACACACATTACACACATTACACACATTACACACACACATTACACACATTACACACATTACACACACACATTACACACATTACACACATTACACACATTACACACATTACACACACACATTACACACATTACACACATTACACACATTACACACACACATTACACACATTACACACATTACACACATTACACACATTACACACATTACACACACACATTACACACATTACACACATTACACACATTACACACATTACACACATTACACACACACATTACACACATTACACACATTACACACACATTACACACATTACACACATTACACACATTACACACACACATTACACACATTACACACATTACACACATTACACACACACATTACACACATTACACACATTACACACATTACACACACACATTACACACATTACACACATTACACACATTACACACACACATTACACACATTACACACATTACACACATTACACACATTACACACATTACACACATTACACACACACATTACACACATTACACACACACATTACACACATTACACACATTACACACACATTACACACATTACACACATTACACACACACATTACACACATTACACACACACATTACACACATTACACACATTACACACACACATTACACACATTACACACATTACACACATTACACACACACATTACACACATTACACACATTACACACACACATTACACACACACATTACACACATTACACACATTACACACATTACACACACACATTACACACATTACACACATTACACACACACATTACACACATTACACACATTACACACATTACACACACACATTACACACATTACACACACACATTACACACATTACACACATTACACACATTACACACACACATTACACACATTACACACATTACACACACACATTACACACATTACACACATTACACACACACATTACACACATTACACACATTACACACATTACACACATTACACACATTACACACACACATTACACACATTACACACATTACACACACACATTACACACATTACACACATTACACACACACATTACACACATTACACACATTACACACACACATTACACACACACATTACACACATTACACACACACATTACACACATTACACACATTACACACATTACACACACACATTACACACATTACACACATTACACACACACATTACACACACACATTACACACATTACACACACACATTACACACATTACACACACACATTACACACACATTACACACACACATTACACACACACATTACACACATTACACACACACATTACACACATTACACACACACATTACACACATTACACACACACATTACACACATTACACACATTACACACATTACACACACACATTACACACACACATTACACACATTACACACACACATTACACACATTACACACACACATTACACACATTACACACACACATTACACACATTACACACATTACACACACACATTACACACATTACACACACACATTACACACATTACACACATTACACACACACATTACACACACACACATTACACACACACATTACACACATTACACACATTACACACATTACACACACACATTACACACACACACATTACACACACACATTACACACATTACACACACACATTACACACATTACACACATTACACACACACATTACACACACACACACACATTACACACATTACACACACACATTACACACATTACACACATTACACACATTACACACACACATTACACACACACACATTACACACACACATTACACACATTACACACACACATTACACACATTACACACATTACACACACACATTACACACACACACACACATTACACACATTACACACACACATTACACACATTACACACATTACACACACACATTACACACACACACATTACACACACACATTACACACATTACACACACACATTACACACATTACACACATTACACACACACATTACACACACACACATTACACACCACATTACACACACACACACACATTACACACACACATTACACACATTACACACATTACACACACACATTACACACACACACACACATTACACACATTACACACATTACACACACACATTACACACACACATTACACACATTACACACACACATTACACACATTACACACATTACACACACACATTACACACATTACACACATTACACACACACATTACACACATTACACACATTACACACGCACATTACACACACACACACACACATTACACACACACATTACACACATTACACACACACATTACACACATTACACACACACATTACACACATTACACACACACACATTACACACACACATTACACACATTACACACACACACATTACACACATTACACACATTACACACACACATTACACACACACACACACATTACACACATTACACACATTACACACACACATTACACACGCACATTACACACACACACACACACATTACACACACACATTACACACATTACACACACACATTACACACATTACACACACACACATTACACACACACATTACACACACACATTACACACACATTACACACACACACATTACACACACACACACACATTACACACACACACATTACACACACACATTACACACACACATTACACACACACACACATTACACACACACATTACACACACACACATTACACACACACATTATACACACACATTACACACACACACACACACACACACATTACACACACACATTACACACACACATTACACACACACACATTACACACACACACACACATTACACACACACACACACACACACACATTACACACACACACACACACACACATTACACACACACACACACATTACACACACACACACATTACACACACACACACATTACACACACATTACACACACACACATTACACACACACATTATACACACACATTACACACACACACACACACACACATTACACACACACACATTACACACACACACACACATTACACACACACACACACACACATTACACACACACACACACACACACATTACACACACACACACACATTACACACACACACACATTACACACACACACACACACACACATTACACACACACATTACACACACACATTACACACACACACACATTACACACACACACACATTACACACACACATTACACACACACACACACACATTACACACACATTACACACACACACACACACACATTACACACACACATTACACACACACATTACACACACACACACATTACACACACACACACACACATTACACACACACATTACACACACACACACACATTACACACACACACACACACACACACACACACATTACACACACACATTACACACACACATTACACACACACACACACATTACACACACACACACATTACACACACACATTACACACACACATTACACACACACACACATTACACACACACATTACACACACACATTACACACACACACATTACACACACACACACACATTACACACACACATTACACACACACACACACATTACACACACACACACACATTACACACACACACACATTACACACACACATTACACACACACACATTACACACATTACACACATTACACACACACACACATTACACACACACATTACACACACACACATTACACACATTACACACACACATTACACACACACACATTACACACACACATTACACACACACATTACACACACACATTACACACACACACATTACACACACACACACATTACACACACACACACACATTACACACACACACACATTACACACACACATTACACACACACACATTACACACACACACACATTACACACACACACATTACACACACACACACATTACACACACACATTACACACACACACATTACACACACACACACATTACACACACACACATTACACACACACACACATTACACACACACATTACACACACACACATTACACACATTACACACATTACACACACACATACATTACACACACACACATTACACACACACACATTACACACACACACACACACATTACACACACACACACACATTACACACACACACATTACACACACACACACACATTACACACACACACATTACACACATTACACACACACATTACACACACACACATTACACACACACATTATACACACACACATTACACACACACACATTACACACACACACACACACACATTACACACACACACATTACACACACACATTACACACACACACATTACACACACACATTACACACACACACATTACACACACACATTACACACACACACATTACACACACACATTACACACACACACATTACACACACACATTACACACACACACATTACACACACACACATTACACACACACATTACACACACACACATTACACACACACATTACACACACACACATTACACACACACATTACACACACACACATTACACACACACATTACACACACACATTACACACACACACATTACACACACACACATTACACACACAGACATTACAAACCCACACCTGAATTTTTAAAGGATTTCATTTGGATGTTGTATCACTGGCCTGAATTTTAAAAGGATTTCATTTGGATGTTGTATCACTGGCCTAAACACAATACCCTATAATGTCAAAGTGGAATTATGTTTTTAGAAATGTTTACAAATTCATTAAAAATGAAAAGCTGAAATGTCTTGAGTCAATAAGTATTCAACCCCTTTGTTATGGCAAGTAAACATTTGCTTGGATTCTACTAACCTAAATACAGTACTAACCTAAATACAATACTAACCTAAATACAATACTAACCTAAATACAGTACTAACCTAAATACAATACTAACCTAAATACAATACTAACCTCAATACAATACTAACCTCAATACAATACTATCATCAATACAATACTAACCTCAATACAATACTATCCTCAATACAATACTAACCTAAATACAATACTAACCTCAATACAATACAAACCTAAATACAATACTAACCTAAATACAATACTAACCTCAATACAATACTAACCTAAATACAATACTAACCAAAATACAATACTAACCTAAATACAATACTAACCTCAATACAATACTAACCTAAATACAATACTAACCTAAATACAATACTAACCTCAATACAATACTAACCTAAATACAATACTATCCTCAATACAATACTAACCTCAATACAATACTAACCTCAATACAATACTAACCTAAATACAATACTAACCTAAATACAATACAGTACTTAGGGTTAACAATAGCTACAGTACTTAGGGTTTACAATAGCTACAGGCTTAGGGTTAACAATAGCTACAGTACTTAGGGTTAGTACTAGCTACAGTACTTAGGGTTATCACTAGCTACAGTACTTAGGGTTAGTACTAGCTACAGTACTTAGGGTTAGTACTAGCTACAGTACTTAGGGTTAGTACTAGCTACAGTACTTAGGGTTAGTACTAGCTACAGTACTTAGGGTTAGTACTAGCTAAAGTACTTAGGGTTAACACTAGCTACAGTACTTAGGGTTAGTACTAGCTACAGTACTTAGGGTTATCACTAGCTACAGTACTTAGGGTTAACACTAGTTACAGTACTTAGGGTTAGTACTAGCTACAGTACTTAGGGTTATCACTAGCTACACTACTTTGGGTTATCACCAGCTACAGTACTTAGGGTTAACACTGGCTACAGTACTTAGGGTTAGTACTAGCTAAAGTACTTAGGGTTATCACTAGCTACACTACTTTGGGTTATCACCAGCTACAGTACTTAGGGTTAACACTGGCTACAGTACTTAGGGTTAACACTAGCTACAGTACTTAGGGTTAGTACTAGCTAGAGTACTTAGGGTTAACACTAGCTAATGTACTTTGGGTTAGTACTAGCTACAGTACTTAGGGTTAACACTAGTTACAGTACTTAGGGTTAGTACTAGCTACAGTACTTAGGGTTATCACTAGCTACAGTACTTAGGGTTAACACTAGTTACAGTACTTAGGGTTAGTACTAGCTACAGTACTTAGGGTTATCACTAGCTACACTACTTTGGGTTATCACCAGCTACAGTACTTAGGGTTAACACTGGCTACAGTACTTAGGGTTAACACTAGCTACAGTACTTAGGGTTAGTACTAGCTACTGTACTTAGGGTTAACACTAGCTACAGTACTTAGGGTTAGTACTAGCTACAGTACTTAGGGTTAACACTAGCTACAGTACTTAGGGTTAGTACTAGCTACAGTACTTAGGGTTAGTACTAGCTACAGTACTTAGGGTTAGTACTAGCTACAGTACTTAGGGTTAGTACTAGCTACAGTACTTAGGGTTAGTACTAGCTACAGTACTTAGGGTTAGTACTAGCTACAGTACTTAGGGTTAGTACTAGCTACAGTACTTAGGGTTAGTACTAGCTAGAGTACTTAGGGTTATCACTAGCTACAGTACTTAGGGTTAGTACTAGCTACAGTACTTAGGGTTAGTACTAGCTACAGTACTTAGGGTTAACACTAGCTACAGTACTTAGGGTTAACACTGGCTACAGTACTTAGGGTTAACACTAGCTACAGTACTTAGGGTTAGTACTAGCTACAGTACTTAGGGTTAACACTAGCTACAGTACTTAGGGTTAACACTGGCTACAGTACTTAGGGTTAGTACTAGCTACAGTACTTAGGGTTAACACTAGCTACAGTACTTAGGGTTAGTACTAGCTACAGTACTTAGGGTTAACACTAGCTACAGTACTTAGGGTTAACACTGGCTACAGTACTTAGGGTTAGTACTAGCTACAGTACTTAGGGTTAACACTAGCTACAGTACTTAGGGTTAACACTAGCTACAGTACTTAGGGTTAGTACTAGCTACAGTACTTAGGGTTAACACTAGCTACAGTACTTAGGGTTAGTACTAGCTACAGTACTTAGGGTTAGTACTAGCTACAGTACTTAGGGTTAGTACTAGCTACAGTACTTAGGGTTAACACAAGCTACAGTACTTAGGGTTAGTACTAGCTACAGTACTTAGGGTTAACACTAGCTACAGTACTTAGGGTTAGTACTAGCTACAGTACTTAGGGCTAAAGGTTAGTGGGTTAGTGGGTTATGGTTACTCACAGAAGTGCACCAGCAGCTGTTTGTATCGTTGAAGCGCTCGGTTAAAGTTGTCTTTCTTCAACTGCAGAACCCCGTTCTCCTCTGGGAGAGAGGTAGAGCTGTCACCGTCCGCGCTGACAGTGACACTCAGACAGCAGCCAGCTACACACAGCAGTAGTAGTGTCCTCCTCATGTTGACTCACAGTGGAACTGACTCTCACACAGAGGAGGGAATGTGTGTATGTGTCTGTGTGTGTAGTGTGTCTGTGTGACTGTGTGTCTGTGTGTGTGTGTGTGTGTGTAGTATGAGCTTAGTGTATGTGTGTAGTGTGTGTGCTTAGTGTGTGTGTGTGCTTAGTGTGTTTGTCTGTGTGCGTAGTGTGTGAGCTTAGTGTGTGTGTGTAGTGTGTGTGTGCAGTGTGTGTGTTTAATGTGTGTGCAGAGTGTGTGCTGATTGAGGAGAAGGTAAGGTAGAGTACTTTGGTTCCGCTGGTAATGGCCCCTCTCTGATTGTGTGTGTGAGTGTGTATTACTGCTGAGCTGTTAGTTAAGAAGGCTTTATCATAGTTGGTACAGATACACTACTGTTGTCTACAGCGACTAACACACTCATATCAGCTGTATATCACTATACAGTGTTAATAATTACTGTTTATAAGCCAGAGAGGCTGCTAGGAAGGCAAGGTGACCCCAGACGCTGACCGCTGCAGTGCACTCTGGGTAGTCAGAGAAGGGTGGACGGAGTCTGGCAAAGCCTAGGCATCACCAGACTGTGTTAGCCTGCTGAACTAAATACATCCCCAGACTGTGTTAGCCTGCTGAACTAAAGACATCACCAGACTGTTAGCCTGCTGAACTAAAGACCTCACCAGACTGTGTTAGCCTGCTGAACTAAAGACATCACCAGACTGTTAGCCTGCTGAACTAAAGACATCACCACTGTTAGCCTGCTGAACTAAAGACATCACCAGACTGTTAGCCTGCTGAACTAAAGACATCACCAGACTGTTAGCCTGCTGAACTAAAGACATCACCAGACTGTTAGCCTGCTGAACTAAAGACATCACCAGACTGTGTTAGCCTGCTGAACTAAAGACATCACCAGACTGTGTTAGCCTGCTGAACTAAAGACATCACCAGACTGTTAGCCTGCTGAACTAAAGACATCACCAGACTGTTAGCCTGCTGAACTAAAGACATCACCAGACTGTGTTAGCCTGCTGAACTAAAGACATCACCAGACTGTGTTAGCCTGCTGAACTAAAGACATCACCAGACTGTGTTAGCCTGCTGAACTAAAGACATCACCAGACTATTAGCCTGCTGAACTAAAGACATCACCAGACTGTTAGCCTGCTGAACTAAAGACATCACCAGACTGTTAGCCTGCTGAACTAAAGACCTCACCAGACTGTTAGCCTGCTGAACTAAAGACATCACCAGACTGTGTTAGCCTGCTGAACTAAAGACATCACCAGACTGTTAGCCTGCTGAACTAAAGACATCACCAGACTGTTAGCCTGCTGAACTAAAGACATCACCAGACTGTGTTAGCCTGCTGAACTAAAGACATCACCAGACTGTGTTAGCCTGCTGAACTAGACATCACCAGACTGTTAGCCTGCTGAACTAAAGACATCACCAGACTGTTAGCCTGCTGAACTAAAGACATCACCAGACTGTGTTAGCCTGCTGAACTAAAGACATCACCAGACTGTGTTAGCCTGCTGAACTAAAGACATCACCAGACTGTTAGCCTGCTGAACTAAAGACATCACCAGACTGTTAGCCTGCTGAACTAAAGACATCACCAGACTGTGTTAGCCTGCTGAACTAAAGACATCACCAGACTGTGTTAGCCTGCTGAACTAAAGACATCACCAGACTGTGTTAGCCTGCTGAACTAAAGACATCACCAGACTGTGTTAGCCTGCTGAACTAAAGACATCACCAGACTGTGTTAGCCTGCTGAACTAAAGACATCACCAGACTGTGTTAGCCTGCTGAACTAGACATCACCAGACTGTTAGCCTGCTGAACTAAAGACATCACCAGACTGTTAGCCTGCTGAACTAAAGACATCACCAGACTGTGTTAGCCTGCTGAACTAAAGACATCACCAGACTGTGTTAGCCTGCTGAACTAAAGACATCACCAGACTGTGTTAGCCTGCTGAACTAAAGACATCACCAGACTGTTAGCCTGCTGAACTGCTTCATCAACAACAGGTGTAGAGTAACAGTGACGTGCTTCATCAACAGGTGTAGAGTAACAGTGACGTGCTTCATCAACAGGTGTAGAGTAACAGTGACGTGCTTCATCAACAACAGGTGTAGAGTAACAGTGACGTGCTTCATCAACAACAGGTGTAGAGTAACAGTGACGTGCTTCATCAACAGGTGTAGAGTAACAGTGACGTGCTTCATCAACAGGTGTAGAGTAACAGTGACGTGCTTCATCAACAACAGGTGTAGAGTAACAGTGACGTGCTTCATCAACAACAGGTGTAGAGTAACAGTGACGTGCTTCATCAACAACAGGTGTAGAGTAACAGTGACGTGCTTCATCAACAACAGGTGTAGAGTAACAGTGACGTGCTTCATCAACAACAGGTGTAGAGTAACAGTGACGTGCTTCATCAACAACAGGTGTAGAGTAACAGTGACGTGCTTCATCAACAACAGGTGTAGAGTAACAGTGACATGCTTCATCAACAACAGGTGTAGAGTAACAGTGACGTGCTTCATCATCAACAGGTGTAGAGTAACAGTGACGTGCTTCATCAACAACAGGTGTAGAGTAACAGTGACATGCTTCATCATCAACAGGTGTAGAGTAACAGTGACATGCTTCATCAACAACAGGTGTAGAGTAACAGTGATGTGCGTCTATGCTGGTTGTCAGTGTTGTGAAGCAGCAAACTGAACGCCGTTTGCTACTCCGCACCATTCTAGGTTTACAGTAATACACCCCGTTCCGTTTGCTACTCCGCACCATTCTAGGTCTACAGTAACACACCCCCTGTTCCGTTTGCTACTCCGCACCATTCTAGGTCTACAGTAACACACCCCCTGTTCCGTTTGCTACTCCGCACCATTCTAGGTTTACAGTAACACACCCCCTGTTCAGTTTGCTACTCCGCACCATTCTAGGTTTACAGTAACACACCCCCTGTTCCGTTTGCTACTCTGCACCATTCTAGGTTTACAGTAACACACTATCCGTTCAGTTTGCTACTCTGCACCATTCTAGGTTTACAGTAACACACCCTCTTCCTGCATATGATGCTTGGAGTTTCGTTTGCGTCAAGTTAACAAAAACCACAGTAACAACCTCTTTAAAGACTTTATTAATATGGAAGAATAAACTTTAAAACATGTCAACATTTAATAAAACCTTCAGAAGTTTATACAAGAGGAAGAAGGCATCATGTTGAAAAAGACGTATAAAAACAGGTAGGAGAGAAAAGCAAGTCCATCATACTGTCTGTCAGCTTCACATCTCACCCAACACCCAATGCACCAGACCACAGGACCACTACCTAGGACAGGGCTCTGGGCTGAAGGAGGGCACTACCTAGGACAGGGCTCTGGGCTAAAGAAGGAGGGCACTACCTAGGACAGGGCTCTGGGCTAAAGAAGGAGGGCACTACCTAGGACAGGGCTCTGGGCTAAAGAAGGAGGGCACTACCTAGGACAGGGCTCTGGGCTAAAGAAGGAGTGCACTACCTAGGACAGGGCTCTGGGCTGAAGAAGGAGGGCACTACCTAGGACAGGGCTCTGGGCTAAAGAAGGAGGGCACTACCTAGGACAGGGCTCTGGGCTAAAGAAGGAGGGCACTACCTAGGACAGGGCTCTGGGCTGAAGAAGGAGGGCACTACCTAGGACAGGGCTCTGGGCTAAAGAAGGAGTGCACTACCTAGGACAGGGCTCTGGGCTAAAGAAGGAGTGCACTACCTAGGACAGGGCTCTGGGCTGAAGAAGGAGGGCACTACCTAGGACAGGGCTCTGGGCTAAAGAAGGAGGGCACTACCTAGGACAGGGCTCTGGGCTGAAGAAGGAGGGCACTACCTAGGACAGGGCTCTGGGCTAAAGAAGGGCACTAGAAAGGGGACAGGATATCAAGTCAGACAAACATCCAGAGGAGAACAGACCGCTAGGGAGAGACTGATCACCCGTGTGACTATATTAAGACCTTGTTTCAACATTAGACCGTTGGAAGCTCCAGCACTGATTGGCCAGCAGACAGCAGTCAATAAACACCCTGCCTCCACCTGTGCTGTGATAGGCTGTGGGCCAGAGAGGAGGCTGGTGATTGGTTAGTGTTGCATGGAGGACTTGCAGGCTAGTAGTTTCTCCACCATCAGGCGAGCGTATCTCATCCTGCTAGCTAGCTCCTTACAGCAGCCAAACTCCTCCATCAGAGACATCTTATATGTCTTGAACTCCCTCTTCTCATCGATGAAGGACACCGCACCCATCAGAGGACACAGGATCAACTTGGTGTGGTCCTACAGAACAGAAATAACACGTTACTCAAACTGGGTGAAGACACACGAGGAGAGTACCTGGAACAGGTTGAACTGTACCGCTATGTGACGTGAGAGGGAGGGATGAGATGGAGGAGAGTACCTGGAACAGGTTGATCTGTACCGCTAAGTGACGTGAGAGGGAGGAGGAGTACCTGGAACAGGTTGATCTGTACCGCTAAGTGACATGAGAGGGAGGAATGAGATGGAGGAGGAGTACCTGGAACAGGTTGATCTGTACCGCTAAGTGACGTGAGAGGGAGGAATGAGATGGAGGAGGAGTACCTGGAACAGGTTGATCTGTACCGCTAAGTGACGTGAGAGGGAGGAATGAGATGGAGGAGTACCTGGAACAGGTTGATCTGTACCGCTAAGTGACGTGAGAGGGAGGAATGAGATGGAGGAGGAGTACCTGGAACAGGTTGATCTGTACCGCTAAGTGACTTGAGAGGGAGGAATGAGATGGAGGAGAGTACCTGGAACAGGTTGATCTGTACCGCTAAGTGACGTGAGAGGGAGGGAGGGATGAGATGGAGGAGAGTACCTGGAACAGGTTGATCTGTACCGCTAAGTGACGTGAGAGGGAGGGAGGGATGAGATGGAGGAGTGTACCTGGAACAGGTTGATCTGTACCGCTAAGTGACGTGAGAGGGAGGGAGGGATGAGATGGAGGAGAGTACCTGGAACAGGTTGATCTGTACCGCTAAGTGACGTGAGAGGGAGGGAGGGATGAGATGGAGGAGGAGTACCTGGAAGAAGTTGATCTGTACGGTGCCGTTGGTGAGGTGGAGGACGATGGCTGACTTGGTTCTGAACCAGTGACTGAGGTAGGGCAGGCGGGCCAGCTCGTCTCCGTCACGAGGCGTGATGTTGGCGCCAGCCTTGAGAAGATGCTCCGACATGTAGTTACGGAAGTACTTCAACAACGTGATCTAGGGAGAGCAGAGGTCAGCTAGGTCAGAACCCTTTAACAGAAACGTTGTTAAAGAAATACTTTGTTAAACAACGTGCTCTAGGGAGGACAAGAGGCTATCCTATTGCTATCTGAATGTTAGCCTGATGCTAGCTACAGCCATAGAGAACCACTAGCAGTGATGCTAACCTTCTTGGATAGCGTAGCGGGGTAGGAACGGACACTGAGGTAGCTCTCCGCAGCCATCTTGTCGATGTACTGAAGACTGTCTCCATCAGCATACATGATCATCCTGGTACAGTCGTTAAACAACACCCCCACACTGTTGTCACACAGCTGGTAGCCTGCAACAGAGGTTACACCCAACACTCCATTCAGTGTGGATCACATAGTGACAGAGCTTCACATGGACATAGGGTTTACATAGTGCCAGACAGAGATTCACATTGACATAGGGTTTCCATAGTGCCAGACAGAGCTTCACATGGACATAGGGTTTACATAGTGCCAGACAGAGCTTCACATTGACATAGGGTTTACATAGTGCCAGACAGAGCACAACATTGACATAGGGTTTACATAGTGCCAGACAGAGCACCACATGACATAGGGTTTCCATAGTGCCAGACAGAGCTTCACATGGACATAGGGTTTACATAGTGCCAGACAGAGCTTCACATTGACATAGGGTTTCCATAGTGCCAGACAGAGCTTCACATTGACATAGGGTTTCCATAGTGCCAGACAGAGCTTCACATTGACATAGGGTTTCCATAGTGCCAGACAGAGCTTCACATGGACATAGGGTTTCCATAGTGCCAGACAGAGATTCACATGGACATAGGGTTTACATAGTGCCAGACAGAGCTTCACATTGACATAGGGTTTCCATAGTGCCAGACAGAGCTTCACATTGACATAAGGTTTCCATAGTGCCAGACAGAGCTTCACATTGACATAGGGTTTCCATAGTGCCAGACAGAGCTTCACATTGACATAGGGTTTCCATAGTGCCAGACAGTTGTATTCTTCTTACCCAGTCCGTATTTGTCACTGTAGTCGACCCACTTGCTGATCCAGAAGATGGGGACACAGGCTGGGTCCTCTGCCTCCTCTGGAAACACAGGGAGTTAGACAACGGGGAGGGTAAGAAAGGTTTCTGTATACAGCACGTCATAACTAACTGAGGTCAATATGTTAGGCTGTGTGTCTCGTACCCATGTATAAGAGTCCTCTCTCTGAGGGCTTGGCAGTGTGTGTGTGTCTCGTACCCATGTATAAGAGTCCTCTCTGAGGGCTTGGCAGTGTGTGTGTGTGTGTGTCTCGTACCCATGTATAAGAGTCCTCTCTGAGGGCTTGGCAGTGTGTGTGTGTGTCTCGTACCCATGTATAAGAGTCCTCTCTGAGGGCTTGGCAGTGTGTGTGTGTGTCTCGTACCCATGTATAAGAGTCCTCTCTGAGGGCTTGGCAGTGTGTGTGTGTCTCGTACCCATGTATAAGAGTCCTCTGAGGGCTTGGCAGTGTGTGTGTGTGTGTGTCTCGTACCCATGTATAAGAGTCCTCTCTGAGGGCTTGGCAGTGTGTGTGTGTGTGTGTGTGTGTCTCGTACCCATGTATAAGAGTCCTCTCTCTGAGGGCTTGGCAGTGTGTGTGTGTCTCGTACCCATGTATAAGAGTCCTCTCTCTGAGGGCTTGGCAGTGTGTGTGTCTCGTACCCATGCGTATGAGTCCTCTCTCTGAGGGCTTGGCAGCGTTGCAGGTGTTGAGTTGCTGCAGCATTTCACTCAGGTGGCAATCTGTGGCCTCCGGAATCTCTCTGAGCAGTGGAACATCTTTCTGTTCTACCTTCTCTGTTCCTGCTGAAGAGAGAGACCCACATTAGACCCCCGCTGGAGAGAGAGACCCACCCGAGAGAGAGAGAGAGAGAGAGAGAGAGAGCCACCCTAGACCCCCGCTGGAGAGAGAGAGGCCCACCCTAGACCCCCGCTGGAGAGAGAGAGAGAGACCCAACATTAGAACATAGTGTTCTATGTAGTACAGTGGGGAGAACAAGTATTTGATACACTGCAACAATACTTGTTCTCCCCACTGTATGTCCATCTATCTAACCTTTGTTGTTGAGAGCAGTGAGTGGGCGTCTTTGGCTGGGCTCCAGAGAGGAGGGGGCGATGGAGAAGCGTGGGGGTACGGTGAGGCAGGTGGTGGGGAGGCGCAGGGGAATGTAACCCCCCGTGAAGAACTCATCAGTCTGCAGCTGGGAGATGGTGGGTCGCTGAGCCGGGTCGGCATGCAGCATCCGCTTGATCAGAGACGCTGCCACTGGGTTGATTTGCTACAGAGACACAGAATGAAGAGAAGTCATTGACTAACTGACCTTTGAACTATTAACGTACTTTACATCTTCATGAATGTGTTAGTCCACCCAGGGGACTGTGGTACTAGTAGTAGTAGTAGTACGTGTGGTGTTAGTCCACCCAGGGGACTGTGTAGTACTAGTAGTAGTACGTGTGGTGTTAGTCCACCCAGGGGATTGTGTAGTACTAGTAGTATGTGTGGTGTTAGTCCACCCAGGGGACTGTGGTACTAGTAGTAGTAGTACGTGTGGTGTTAGTCCACCCAGGGGACTGTGGTACTAGTAGTAGTAGTACGTGTGGTGTTAGTCCACCCAGGGGATTGTGTAGTACTAGTAGTATGTGTGGTGTTAGTCCACCCAGGGGACTGTGTAGTACTAGTAGTAGTAGTAGTAGTACGTGTGGTGTTAGTCCACCCAGGGGACTGTGTAGTACTAGTAGTAGTACGTGTGGTGTTAGTCCACCCAGGGGATTGTGTAGTACTAGTAGTAGTATGTGTGGTGTTAGTCCACCCAGGGGACTGTGTAGTACTAGTAGTAGTATGTGTGGTGTTAGTCCACCCAGGGGACTGTGTAGTACTAGTAGTAGTATGTGTGGTGTTAGTCCACCCAGGGGATTGTGTAGTACTAGTAGTAGTAGTATGTGAGGTGTTAGTCCACCCAGGGGATTGTGTAGTACTAGTAGTAGTAGTATGTGAGGTGTTAGTCCACCCAGGGGATTGTGTAGTACTAGTATGTGTGGTGTTAGTCCACCCAGGGGATTGTGTAGTACTAGTATGTGTGGTGTTAGTCCACCCAGGGGATTGTGTAGTACTAGTAGTAGTAGTATGTGTGGTGTTAGTCCACCCAGGGGATTTTGTAGTACTAGTAGTAGTATGTGTGGTGTTAGTCCACCCAGGGGACTGTGTAGTACTAGTAGTAGTAGTAGTATGTGTGGTGTTAGTCCACCCAGGGGACTGTGTAGTACTAGTAGTAGTATGTGAGGTGTTAGTCCACCCAGGGGACTGTGTAGTACTAGTAGTATGTGTGGTGTTAGTCCACCCAGGGGACTGTGTAGTACTAGTAGTAGTATGTGTGGTGTTAGTCCACCCAGGGGACTGTGTAGTACTAGTAGTAGTATGTGTGGTGTTAGTCCACCCAGGGGACTGTGTAGTACTAGTAGTAGTATGTGTGGTGTTAGTCCACCCAGGGGAATGTGTAGTACTAGTAGTAGCATGTGTGGTGTTAGTCCACCCAGGGGATTGTGTAGTACTAGTAGTAGTATGTGTGGTGTTAGTCCACCCAGGGGATTGTGTATTAGTAGTAGTAGTAGTAGTAGTATGTGGTGTTAGTCCACCCAGGGGACTGTGTAGTACTAGTAGTAGTAGTATGTGTGGTGTTAGTCCACCCAGGGGACTGTGTAGTACTAGTAGTAGTATGTGTGGTGTTAGTCCACCCAGGGGACTGTGTAGTACTAGTAGTAGTATGTGTGGCGTTAGTCCACCCAGGGGACTGTGTAGTACTAGTAGTAGTATGTGTGGTGTTAGTCCATCCAGGGGACTGTGTAGTACTAGTAGTAGTAGTATGTGTGGTGTTAGTCCACCCAGGGGACTGTGTAGTACTAGTAGTAGTAGTATGTGTGGTGTTAGTCCACCCAGGGTACTGTGTAGTACTAGTATGTGTGGTGTTAGTCCACCCAGGGGACTGTGTAGTACTAGTATGTGTGGTGTTAGTCCACCCAGGGGACTGTGTAGTAGTAGTAGTATGTGTGGTGTTAGTCCACCCAGGGGATTGTGTAGTAGTAGTAGTAGTACTAGTAGTAGTAGTAGTATGTGTGGTGTTTGCTCACCCAGGGGACTGTGTAGTACTAGTAGTAGTATGTGTGGTGTTAGTCCACCCAGGGGACTGTGTAGTACTAGTAGTAGTAGTATGTGTGGTGTTAGTCCACCCAGGGGACTGTGTAGTACTAGTATGTGTGGTGTTAGTCCACCCAGGGGACTGTGTAGTAGTAGTAGTATGTGTGGTGTTAGTCCACCCAGGGGATTGTGTAGTAGTAGTACTAGTAGTAGTAGTAGTATGTGTGGTGTTTGCTCACCCAGGGGACTGTGTAGTACTAGTAGTAGTAGTAGTAGTAGTATGTGAGGTGTTTGCTCACCCAGGGGATTGTGTAGTACTAGTAGTAGTATGTGTGGTGTTAGTCCACCCAGGGGACTGTGTAGTACTAGTTGTAGTAGTAGTAGTATGTGAGATGTTAGTCCACCCAGGGGATTGTGTAGTACTAGTAGTAGTAGTATGTGAGGTGTTTGCTCACCCAGGGGATTGTGTAGTACTAGTAGTAGTATGTGAGGTGTTTGCTCACCCAGGGGATTGTGTAGTACTAGTAGTAGTATGTGAGGTGTTTGCTCACCCAGGGGATTGTGTAGTACTAGTAGTAGTATGTGAGGTGTTAGTCCACCCAGGGGAATGTGTAGTACTAGTAGTAGTATGTGTGGTGTTAGTCCACCCAGGGGACTGTGTAGTACTAGTAGTAGTATGTGTGGTGTTAGTCCACCCAGGGGATTGTGTAGTACTAGTAGTAGTATGTGTGGTGTTAGTCCACCCAGGGGACTGTGTAGTACTAGTAGTAGTATGTGTGGTGTTAGTCCACTCAGGGGACTGTGTAGTACTAGTAGTAGTAGTAGTAGTAGTACGTGTGGTGTTAGTCCACCCAGGGGACTGTGTAGTACTAGTAGTACGTGTGGTGTTAGTCCACCCAGGGGACTGTGTAGTACTAGTAGTAGTAGTAGTATGTGTGGTGTTAGTCCACCCAGGGGAATGTGTAGTACTAGTAGTAGTATGTGTGGTGTTAGTCCACCCAGGGGACTGTGTAGTACTAGTAGTAGTAGTATGTGTGGTGTTAGTCCACCCAGGGGATTGTGTATTAGTAGTAGTAGTAGTAGTATGTGTGGTGTTAGTCCACCCAGGGGACTGTGTAGTACTAGTAGTAGTATATGTGGTGTTAGTCCACCCAGGGGACTGTGTAGTACTAGTAGTAGTATGTGTGGCGTTAGTCCACCCAGGGGACTGTGTAGTACTAGTAGTAGTATGTGTGGTGTTAGTCCACCCAGGGGATTGTGTAGTACTAGTAGTAGTATGTGTGGTGTTAGTCCACTCAGGGGACTGTGTAGTACTAGTAGTAGTACGTGTGGTGTTAGTCCACCCAGGGGACTGTGTAGTACTAGTAGTACGTGTGGTGTTAGTCCACCCAGGGGACTGTGTAGTACTAGTAGTAGTAGTATGTGTGGTGTTAGTCCACCCAGGGGACTGTGTAGTACTAGTAGTAGTATGTGTGGTGTTAGTCCACCCAGGGGACTGTGTAGTACTAGTAGTAGTATGTGTGGTGTTAGTCCACCCAGGGGACTGTGTAGTACTAGTAGTAGTATGTGTGGTGTTAGTCCACCCAGGGGACTGTGTAGTACTAGTACGTGTGGTGTTAGTCCACCCAGGGGACTGTGTAGTACTAGTACGTGTGGTGTTAGTCCACCCAGGGGACTGTGTATTAGTAGTAGTATGTGTGGTGTTAGTCCACCCAGGGGACTGTGTAGTACTAGTAGTAGTAGTATGTGTGGTGTTAGTCCACCCAGGGGACTGTGTAGTACTAGTATGTGTGGTGTTAGTCCACCCAGGGGACTGTGTAGTACTAGTATGTGTGGTGTTAGTCCACCCAGGGGACTGTGTAGTACTAGTAAGTGTGGTGTTAGTCCACCCAGGGGACTGTGTAGTACTAGTATGTGTGGTGTTAGTCCACCCAGGGGACTGTGTAGTAGTAGTAGTATGTGTGGTGTTAGTCCACCCAGGGGATTGTGTAGTAGTAGTAGTACTAGTAGTAGTAGTAGTATGTGTGGTGTTTGCTCACCCAGGGGACTGTGTAGTACTAGTAGTAGTAGTAGTAGTATGTGAGGTGTTTGCTCACCCAGGGGATTGTGTAGTACTAGTAGTAGTATGTGTGGTGTTAGTCCACCCAGGGGACTGTGTAGTACTAGTAGTAGTATGTGAGGTGTTTGCTCACCCAGGGGATTGTGTAGTACTAGTAGTAGTAGTAGTAGTAGTATGTGAGGTGTTTGCTCACCCAGGGGATTGTGTAGTACTAGTAGTAGTAGTATGTGAGGTGTTTGCTCACCCAGGGGATTGTGTAGTACTAGTAGTAGTAGTAGTAGTATGTGAGGTGTTTGCTCACCCAGGGGATTGTGTAGTACTAGTAGTAGTAGTAGTATGTGAGGTGTTTGCTCACCCAGGGGATTGTGTAGTTGTTCTTCTTGATACGGTTGTATGTCTCCTTCAGACAAGAAGTCTCAAATGGAGGTTTACCAACCAGGAGCGTGTACCTGAGAGCGAGGAAGACCGTTAGAACCCAGACCACTACTAAGGATCCAGATAAAGTACTGAAAATATGTTGCTAGGCTGAACATTTACTTGAAGGTCCACCAGCCACTGTGGCAAGTAGACGGAAAACCCAGGCAGTCAGATTAGTTACCAGAGCAGATGTTTTGGTGCCATACATACATGTAATGTTTCTAAAACAACAAGTGTATTATTAAGTAGTAACATGGTATATCTTGCTCAATGCCATTTGTTGTGACCAGAAACGCGTAACATCTCGTGCACTACTGTAATGACGGTACTGTCGAGGCCTGCAAACTGACCACCCGCCCGGTCCACTTACAGGATGCACCCCAGAGACCAGATATCCACCTCGAAGCTGTGTCCTTTCTTACAGAGAACCTCCGGGGCGATGTAGTTAGGCGTTCCACACAGAGTCTTTTTACGTTCCCCGTCAAATTCTATCTTAGTAGCCAGGCCGAAGTCACCTGCGGAGATGCCAGATAGGTGTTAAGACAAGGTGCCGTACAGAGGTGTGTATAGAGCCTTAGTGAATACAGCCCTGGTGTGTATAGATGTGTGTATAGAGCCTTAATGAATACAGCCCTGGTGTGTATAGAGGTGTGTATAGAGGTGTGTATAGAGCCTTAATGAATACAGACCTGGTGTGTATAGAGGTGTGTATAGAGCCTTAATGAATACAGCCCTGGTGTGTATAGATGTGTGTGTCGAGGTGTGTATAGAGCCTTAATGAATACAGCCCTGGTGTGTATAGATGTGTGTATAGAGCCTTAGTGAATACAGACCTGGTGTGTATAGATGTGTGTATAGAGCCTTAGTGAATACAGACCTGGTGTGTATAGAGGTGTGTATAGAGCCTTAATGAATACAGCCCTGGTGTGTATAGAGGTGTGTATAGAGCCTTAGTGAATACAGACCTGGTGTGTATAGATGTGTGTATAGAGCCTTAGTGAATACAGACCTGGTGTGTATAGATGTGTGTATAGAGCCTTAGTGAATACAGACCTGGTGTGTATAGATGTGTGTGTATAGAGGTGTGTATAGAGCCTTAATGAATACAGCCCTGGTGTGTATAGAGGTGTGTATAGAGCCTTAGTGAATACAGACCTGGTGTGTATAGATGTGTGTATAGAGCCTTAGTGAATACAGACCTGGTGTGTATAGATGTGTGTATAGAGCCTTAGTGAATACAGACCTGGTGTGTATAGATGTGTGTATAGAGCCTTAGTGAATACAGACCTGGTGTGTATAGATGTGTGTATAGAGCCTTAATGAATACAGCCCTGGTGTGTATAGAGGTGTGTATAGAGGTGTGTATAGAGCCTTAATGAATACAGCCCTGGTGTGTATAGATGTGTGTATAGAGCCTTAATGAATACAGCCCTGGTGTGTATAGAGGTGTGTATAGAGGTGTGTATAGAGCCTTAATGAATACAGCCCTGGTGTGTATAGAGGTGTGTATAGATGTGTGTATAGATGTGTGTATAGATGTGTGTATAGATGTGTGTATAGATGTGTGTATAGATGTGTGTATAGAGCCTTAATGAATACAGCCCTGGTGTGTATAGATGTGTGTGTTGAGGTGTGTATAGAGCCTTAATGAATACAGCCCTGGTGTGTATAGATGTGTGTGTCGAGGTGTGTATAGAGGTGTGTATAGAGCCTTAGTGAATACAGACCTGGTGTGTATAGAGGTGTGTATAGAGGTGTGTATAGAGCCTTAATGAATACAGCCCTGGTGTGTATAGAGGTGTGTATAGAGCCTTAATGAATACAGCCCTGGTGTGTGTAGGTGTGTGCTGCGTACCTGGAGTGTGTGTGTGTGTGTGCTGCGTACCTATCTTGACATCCATGTCATCACTGAGGAAGATGTTCCCTAGTTTCAGGTCTCGGTGTATCACTCGGTTGTTGTGGAGGTACTGGCAGCCTTTAACCAGCTGCATCATGTAGTAGCGAGCCTCTGGCTCAGTCACCGCCTTACGACGCTTATGTAGTTCCAACAGAGACTGGGGACCGAGAGACACGGGGTTAGTTCCAACAGAGACTGGGGACCGAGAGACACGGGGTTAGTTCCAACAGAGACTGGGGACAGAGAGACACGGGGTTAGTTCCAACAGAGACTGGGGACAGAGAGACACAGGGTTAGTTCCAACAGAGACTGGGGACAGAGAGACACGGGGTTAGTTCCAACAGAGACTGGGGACCGAGAGACACGGGGTTAGTTCCAACAGAGACTGGGGACCGAGAGACACGGGGTTAGTTCCAACAGAGACTGGGGACCGAGAGACACGGGGTTAGTTCCAACAGAGACTGGGGACAGAGAGACACGGGGTTAGTTCCAACAGAGACTGGGGACAGAGAGACCTGGGGTTAGTTCCAACAGAGACTGGGGACCAAGAGACACAGGGTTAGTTCCAACAGAGACTGGGGACAGAGAGACACAGGGTTAGTTCCAACAGAGACTGGGGACAGAGAGACACGGGGTTAGTTCCAACAGAGACTGGGGACCGAGAGACACGGGGTTCGTTCCAACAGAGACTGGGGACCGAGAGACACGGGGTTCGTTCCAACAGAGACTGGGGACCGAGAGACACGGGGTTTACTACCATTCATACAGATAGCTTCACTTGTCTTCTTAGACATCTACTTAGCCTGCCAAGAACCCAGCATTAAAGTCTGCACTAAGTAATCAGCCAAGGGCCAAGTTCACACCATACACCAGTTAATAACTTTCATTCAAAAGACAACGTTATAAAGTAGTGGTCAAGTGTAGTGAACAAGTGTCCGCCATGTTGACGGTTGGGCTCCTTCCTCCACTAGAGAGGAGGGAACATCTTCCACACTCAGCAACAGGGCTCTGATCAGACACCATGTACCAGGTCATCAGGAAACACTCACCCTTCTCCTGCAGATCTCCAGAACCACGAAGACGAAGTCGTCGTCCTCGAAGAACCCATGAAAGCCCACGATGTGCGGGTTGTCCAGACTCTTGTGGATGGCGATTTCTGAAGTCATCTTCTCCCTCTGGTGAGGCTTGACGATCATGGATTTGGGGACGACTTTACCGGCGAATACCTCGTTAGTGTCCAGATCTGTGATTTCATAGCACTTAGCAAACCCTCCCTTACCGAGAAATCTCCCCCGGGAGTACCGTTTCATCGTCCGGGGATCCACTAGGACATCCGGAACCTCTTTGAGAGGAGCTGATTTGGGGTCGACATGTGTAGACGGATTCACCGCGGCGGATACCGGTGCACTCATATCGGTGGAGAGAGATATTCAATTACGAAGACGGTAATCTGAACACGACTATTTAAAATAAATCCTAATCCAGAAGAACAGGTCGTCTACCTATCTGGATGTAGCCGGTAGTTAGCCTAGCATCCACCTGGAGTAAAACCCAGTGAACCAACTGTCTGTTCCGAGGAAATATCACACTAGTCTCGGATTAAAGCCCGTTAGTTTCCCCGGTATCTGATCTGGATCAACACCAGGACCAACTAACCCGCTGCTGTCTGATCTGGATCAACACCAGGACCAACTAACCCGCTGCCAGTTTAAATGTTGCTCTGCTCGCTACAGCCGCCTGTGATTGGTCTGTTCTGCTCGCTACAGCCGCCTGTGATTGGTCTGTTCTGCTCGCTACAGCCGCCTGTGATTGGTCTGTTCTGCTCGCTACAGCCGCTTGTGATTGGTCTGTTCTGCTCGCTACAGCCGCTTGTGATTGGTCTGTTCTGCTCGCTACAGCCGCTTGTGATTGGTCTGTTCTGCTCGCTACAGCCGCCTGTGATTGGTCTGTTCTGCTCGCTACAGCCGCCTGTGATTGGTCTGTTCTGCTCGCTACAGCCGCCTGTGATTGGTCTGCTCACTACAGCCGCCTGTGATTGGTCCTACCGATTTGAACTCCAAGTTGCCGCAGCAAAGCACCATGGGAAGGTTTGAGATAATGGCATGATGGCGCCAGTGGACACGTGTCTAGGACATATAAACAGGTTAGGATGCTGGGACCTGAACTTTACCAAACTCTCCCACTGAGTTATTATTATTTATTTTTTTATTGCAGATCACATTTGTTACAATTAACTTGTAATACAAAAATTATTTAGTTACAGTTCACGTTTTCATAAAGAATAAAAAAAATAAAAAATACACATCAGCCAATGGAATTGAAACAAATATCATATAAATAACAAATAATCTGTATAAAAATTATAAACATAAAAGTATCCTCTGTAATTTAATTCACAAGAGTTCATTCAAAGGAATTACATTAAATGAAAGAGAAATAAAAATCTCACAGCCGGCTGATGACACAACCCTGTTTCTAAAAAATGAATCCCAAATAGGAGTTGCACTAAATGTTGTAAACCAATTCTCTGAAAGCTCAGGCTTGAATCTAAATCTTTCAAAATGTGAGCTGTTTTCTCTTAAAAATAAGCATTTGGGTCAAATATGTGGGATAAATATAAATAATTTAGTAATTTATCTCCCACTGAGTTATTCACATTCACATCAAAACACGACGGTTTATCCAAAATGGGCCAATTACCGACCGGGAAATTCATATCCGCAGCACCGATTGGTTAAAACCTGTAGTTAACGCCTCTATATTCCTTTAACACGGACCAAGCGCCGACAACCAGACCATAACCAAATGAACTGTGGGAAATGTAGTAGCTACATTTACATGTAGTCATTTAGCAGACGCTCTTATCCAGAGCTACTTAGTTAGTTAGTTCAGACATGTTCAGACATGTTCATACTGGTCCCCCGTGGGAAGTTGTAGTGGACGCCGTTTACGGACCTTTTTATTAGTGAAATAGCGTTTACTCACATTTTAATTTAATTAATTATCGTTCACCTACTTATTACCGCGTTCCCAGCATTGCTCAGGCACGCGAAATATGCTCGGTATGTTCGACTGCGCATGCTCAATTTGCCTTGCGAGCGCGCACTGATTAATCTATCCAATAGAAAGCTCCGCTCATCCGCGTGCACTGATTAATCTATCCAATAGAAAGCTCCGCTCATCCGCGTGCACTGATTAATCTATCCAATAGAAAGCTCCGCTCATCCGCGTGCACTGATTAATCTATCCAATAGAAAGCTCCGCTCATCCGCGTGCACTGATTAATCTATCCAATAGAAAGCTCCGCTCATCCGCGTGCACTGATTAATCTATCCAATAGAAAGCTCCGCTCGTCCGCGTGCACTGATTCATACAATGACTTCCGCAAACAAATGTGATAAACTGAAGATATCATTTGTCAGCGGTTTCATGTGTAACAGTTATGTTTTGTTATGTATTGTACATTTAATACACGGTTTATCATCACATATTGTATCCACACCTGGTCTCTTTAGATCTTCAACATACTTAATGTATTTACAGTGTTTCTGATATCACATCATTATTAGTCGGAAAATCATATGTTTGGTGGAATGTGTGTTGAGTCCAGGTGATCATTTTTTAGATTAATAACCTGATTAATTACCTAAACTAGATCTTCCTTTTTAGTAGACTTGCATCAAATGCAATTAATTGATCATGTTTAAAAATGTAATACATTTTAGATTATATTGATGAATGACTCATATTAAAGTTATCCTGAGAATTTCATAGTTTCCAAACCTTTTATTTGACCACTACATCACTGGTGGGAATCAAACCCACAACCCAGGCGTTGCAGGCGCCATGATGTACCATCTGAGCTACACGGGACATACATGAGACAGCTAGTATTTTCACGAATGCACCTTGGAAAGAATGTTATGTCGTGTGACGAGAAAAACACCAACCAGAAGAGAGATAAACGTTATTATTACAAACCATCACTGATAATCAATACTTGTATGTTTTAGGTAACTATAAACATAGAACTGTTAACACATTTAAACTCCGTTGACTCTCTCACTCCCCCCTCCGCTGTGTTGTCACTAATTACCACAGCCACAATGTCCAAATTGGCTATATAAATATGAATGAAAACAGCAAATGTGCCTTTTGGTCTTAATGTTAGGTTAGGGCAGTGGCATGCTTCCCAACCCGAAACTGTTTGGAACAGTTCTTACATATATTGGGTGTGTTCATAAATTCAATGTAAATTCAGAGTGTTTTGCTCTTTGAGCGTCAGAAGAGGTACAGAAGCACCTTCACCCCCACCATTCTAGGTAGTGGGTTAACGACAGCTTTGAGCTTCAGAAGAGCTACAGAAGCACCTTCACCACCACCATTCTAGGTAGTGGGTTAACGACAGCTTTGAGCTTCAGAAGAGGTACAGAAGCACCTTCACCCCCACCATTCTAGGTAGTGGGTTAACGACAGCTTTGAGCTTCAGAAGAGGTACAGAAACACCTTCACCACCACCATTCTAGGTAGTGGGTTAACGACAGCTTTGTGCTTCAGAAGAGGTACAGAAGCACCTTCACTCCCACCATTCTAGGTAGTGGGTTAACGACAGCTTTGAGCTTCAGAAGAGCTACAGAAGCACCTTCACCACCACCATTCTAGGTAGTGGGTTAACGACAGCTTTGAGCTTCAGAAGAGGTACAGAAGCACCTTCACCCCCACCATTCTAGGTAGTGGGTTAACGACAGCTTTGAGCTTCAGAAGAGCTACAGAAGCACCTTCACCACCACCATTCTAGGTAGTGGGTTAACGACAGCTTTGAGCTTCAGAAGAGCTACAGAAGCACCTTCACCCCCACCATTCTAGGTAGTGGGTTAACGACAGCTTTGAGCTTCAGAAGAGGTACAGAAACACCTTCACCACCACCATTCTAGGTAGTGGGTTAACGACAGCTTTGAGCTTCAGAAGAGGTACAGAAACACCTTCACCACCACCATTCTAGGTAGTGGGTTAACGACAGCTTTGAGCTTCAGAAGAGGTACAGAAACACCTTCACCCCCACCATTCTAGGTAGTGGGTTAACGACAGCTTTGAGCTTCAGAAGAGGTACAGAAGCACCTTCACCACCACCATTCTAGGTAGTGGGTTAACGACAGCTTTGAGCTTCAGAAGAGGTACAGAAACACCTTCACCACCACCATTCTAGGTAGTGGGTTAACGACAGCTTTGAGCTACAGAAGAGCTACAGAAGCACCTTCACCACCACCATTCTAGGTAGTGGGTTAACGACAGCTTTGAGCTTCAGAAGAGCTACAGATGAAAAGAGTAAACATGTTTTGCTAACAATAGCTAGCGCTAACTTGCCTAGCGACATAATCATGCTTAGAAGGCAAGCCAACCAACTAAGCTAAACACAAACACCATAGAATGGAGACAACACCTGGATTTGTTCTCTGTCCCAGCACTGTCTGTTCAACAGCCCCAAGCACTACCTCTGTCCCCAGCACTGTCTGTTCAACAGCCCCAAGCCCTACCTCTGTCCCAGCACTGTCTGTTCAACAGCCCCAAGCCCTACCTCTGTCCCCAGCACTGTCTGTTCAACAGCCCCAAGCCCTACCTCTGTCCCCAGCACTGTCTGTTCAACAGCCCCAAGCCCTACCTCTGTCCCCAGCACTGTCTGTTCAACAGCCCCAAGCCCTACCTCTGTCCCAGCACTGTCTGTTCAACAGCCCCAAGCCCTACCTCTGTCCCAGCACTGTCTGTTCAACAGCCCCAAGCCCTACCTCTGTCCCCAGCACTGTCTGTTCAACAGCCCCAAGCCCTACCTCTGTCCCCAGCACTGTCTGTTCAACAGCCCCTAATGTCCCCCTCCTCTCCTCACCATGTACACTGCTCTCCAGACACTCCTAATGTCCCCCCTCCTCTCCTCACCATGTTCACTGCTTGTAGTTCCCCTAGAGGGCGCTATAGTATTGTAGATGAGCATAGAATTACCAGTGAATTTGGGTTATTCCTTAGCCAATACATTGTAGTTCCCATAGAGGGCGCTATAGTATTGTAGATGAGCATAGAATTACCAGTGAATTTGGGTTATTCCTTAGCCAATACATTGTAGTTCCCCTAGAGGGCGCTATAGTATTGTAGATGTGCATAGAATTACCAGTGAATTTGGGTTATTCCTTAGCCAATACATTGTAGTTCCCCTAGAGGGCGCTATAGTATTGTAGATGTGCATAGAATTACCAGTGAATTTGGGTTATTCCTTAGCCAATACATTGTAGTTCCCCTAGAGGGCGCTATAGTATTGTAGATGTGCATAGAATTACCAGTGAATTTGGGTTATTCCTTAGCCAATACATTGTAGTTCCCCTAGAGGGCGCTATAGTATTGTAGATGTGCATAGAATTACCAGTGAATTTGGGTTATTCCTTAGCCAATACATTGTAGTTCCCCTAGAGGGCGCTATAGTATTGTAGATGTGCATAGAATTACCAGTGAATTTGAGTTATTCCTTAGCCAATACATTGTAGTTCCCCTAGAGGGCGCTATAGTATTGTAGATGAGCATGGAATTTTTTATCAGCCCGTGAGTGAGAAACAGCGCCAGTCAGATATCATCACAAGCTAGCAAGAGATTTACCACATAGAGTTAACTGGAGGGAAAAGTGAATTATATAGCTAATAAAAATGTGTTTTGTTTCAAGACAGAGAGTGTGTTTAAGTTCCTTGGTGTCCACATCACCAACAAACTATCATGATCCAAACACACCAAGACAGTCGTGAAGAGGGCACGGCAAAGCCTTTTCCCCCTCAGGAGACTGAAAAGATTTGGCATGGGTCCTCAGATCCTCAAAGTTCTACAGCTGCACCATCGAGAGCATCCTGACCGGTTGCATCACTGCCTGGTACGGCAACTGCTCGGCCTCCGACCGTAAGGCACTACAGAGGGTAGTGGGTACGGCCCAGTACATCACTGGGGCCAAGCTTCCTGCCATCCAGGACCTACTGTTGAAGTCAGAAGTTTACATACACCTTAGCCAAATACATTTAAACTCAGTTTTTCCCAATTCCTGACACTTAATCCTAGTAAAAATTCCCTGTTTTAGGTAAGTTAGAATCACCACTTTATTTTAAGAATGTGAAATGTCAGAATAATAGTAGAGAGAATGTTTTATTTCAGCTTTTATTTCTTTCATCACATTCCCAGTGGGTCAGAAGTTTACATACACTCAATTAGTATTTGGTAGCATTGCCTTTAAATTGTTTAACTTGGGTCAAACGTTTCAGGTAGCCTTCCACAAGCTTCCCACAATAAGTTGGGTGAATTTTGGCCCATTCCTCCTGACAGAACTGGTGTAACTGAGTCAGGTTTGTAGGCCTCCTTGCTCACACACGCTTTTTCAGTTCTGCCTACAAATGTTCTATAGGATTGAGGTCAGGGCTTTGTGATGGCCACTCCAATACCTTGACTTTGTTGTCCTTAAGACATTTTTCCACAACTTAGGAAGTATGCTTGGGGTCATTGTCCATTTGGAAGACCCATTTGCGACCAAGCTTTAACTTCCTGACTGATGTCTTGAGATGTTGCTTCAATATATCAACATAATTTTCCTTCCTCATGATGCCATCTATTTTGTGAAGTGCACCAGTCCCTCCTGCAGCAAAGCCTCCCCACAACATGATGCTGCCACCCCCGTGCTTCACGGTTGGGATGGTTTTCTTCAGCTTGCAAGCCTCCCCCTTTTTCCTGTCTTTTTTATGTGCACAGTGTTGTAGTGGGGACAGTAACATATGAACTCTATAGAGCACAGTGTTGTAGTGGGGACAGTAACATATTAACTCTATAGAGCACAGTGTTGTAGTGGGGACAGTAACATATGAACTCTATAGGGCACAGTGTTGTAGTGGGGACAGTAACATATGAACTCTATAGAGCACAGTGTTGTAGTGGGGACAGTAACATATGAACTCTATAGAGCACAGTGTTGTAGTGGGGACAGTAACATATGAACTCTATAGAGCACAGTGTTGTAGTGGGGACAGTAACATATGAACTCTATAGAGCACAGTGTTGTAGTGGGGACAGTAACATATGAACTCTATAGAGCACAGTGTTGTAGTGGGGACAGTAACATATGAACTCTATAGAGCACAGTGTTGTAGTGGGGACAGTAACATATGAACTCTATAGAGCACAGTGTTGTAGTGGGGACAGTAACATATGAACTCTATAGAGCACAGTGTTGTAGTGGGGACAGTAACATATGAACTCTATAGAGCACAGTGTTGTAGTGGGGACAGTAACATATGAACTCTATAGAGCACAGTGTTGTAGTGGGGACAGTAACATATGAACTCTATAGAGCACAGTGTTGTAGTGGGGACAGTAACATATGAACTCTATAGAGCACAGTGTTGTAGTGGGGACAGTAACATATGAACTCTATAGAGCACAGTGTTGTAGTGGGGACAGTAACATATGAACTCTATAGAGCACAGTGTTGTAGTGGGGACAGTAACATATGAACTCTATAGAGCACAGTGTTGTAGTGGGGACAGTAACATATGAACTCTATAGAGCACAGTGTTGTAGTGGGGACAGTAACATATGAACTCTATAGAGCACAGTGTTGTAGTGGGGACAGTAACATATGAACTCTATAGAGCACAGTGTTGTAGTGGGGACAGTAACATATGAACTCTATAGAGCACAGTGTTGTAGTGGGGACAGTAACATATGAACTCTATAGAGCACAGTGTTGTAGTGGGGACAGTAACATATGAACTCTATAGGGCACAGTGTTGTAGTGGGGACAGTAACATATGAACTCTATAGAGCACAGTGTTGTAGTGGGGACAGTAACATATGAACTCTATAGGGCACAGTGTTGTAGTGGGGACAGTAACATATGAACTCTATAGAGCACAGTGTTGTAGTGGGGACAGTAACATATGAACTCTATAGGGCACAGTGTTGTAGTGGGGACAGTAACATATTAACTCTATAGGGCACAGTGTTGTAGTGGGGACAGTAACATATGAACTCTATAGAGCACAGTGTTGTAGTGGGGACAGTAACATATGAACTCTATAGAGCACAGTGTTGTAGTGGGGACAGTAACATATGAACTCTATAGAGCACAGTGTTGTAGTGGGGACAGTAACATATGAACTCTATAGAGCACAGTGTTGTAGTGGGGACAGTAACATATGAACTCTATAGAGCACAGTGTTGTAGTGGGGACAGTAACATATGAACTCTATAGAGCACAGTGTTGTAGTGGGGACAGTAACATATGAACTCTATAGAGCACAGTGTTGTAGTGGGGACAGTAACATATGAACTCTATAGGGCACAGTGTTGTAGTGGGGACAGTAACATATGAACTCTATAGAGCACAGTGTTGTAGTGGGGACAGTAACATATGAACTCTATAGAGCACAGTGTTGTAGTGGGGACAGTAACATATGAACTCTATAGAGCACAGTGTTGTAGTGGGGACAGTAACATATGAACTCTATAGAGCACAGTGTTGTAGTGGGGACAGTAACATATGAACTCTATAGAGCACAGTGTTGTAGTGGGGACAGTAACATATGAACTCTATAGAGCACAGTGTTGTAGTGGGGACAGTAACATATGAACTCTATAGAGCACAGTGTTGTAGTGGGGACAGTAACATATGAACTCTATAGAGCACAGTGTTGTAGTGGGGACAGTAACATATTAACTCTATAGAGCACAGTGTTGTAGTGGGGACAGTAACATATGAACTCTATAGAGCACAGTGTTGTAGTGGGGACAGTAACATATGAACTCTATAGGGCACAGTGTTGTAGTGGGGACAGTAACATATGAACTCTATAGGGCACAGTGTTGTAGTGGGGACAGTAACATATGAACTCTATAGAGCACAGTGTTGTAGTGGGGACAGTAACATATGAACTCTATAGGGCACAGTGTTGTAGTGGGGACAGTAACATATTAACTCTATAGGGCACAGTGTTGTAGTGGGGACAGTAACATATGAACTCTATAGAGCACAGTGTTGTAGTGGGGACAGTAACATATGAACTCTATAGAGCACAGTGTTGTAGTGGGGACAGTAACATATGAACTCTATAGAGCACAGTGTTGTAGTGGGGACAGTAACATATGAACTCTATAGAGCACAGTGTTGTAGTGGGGACAGTAACATATGAACTCTATAGAGCACAGTGTTGTAGTGGGGACAGTAACATATGAACTCTATAGAGCACAGTGTTGTAGTGGGGACAGTAACATATGAACTCTATAGAGCACAGTGTTGTAGTGGGGACAGTATCATATGAACTATCTAGAGCACAGTGTTGTAGTGGGGACAGTAACATATGAACTCTATAGAGCACAGTGTTGTAGTGGGGACAGTAACATATGAACTCTATAGAGCACAGTGTTGTAGTGGGGACAGTAACATATGAACTCTATAGAGCACAGTGTTGTAGTGGGGACAGTAACATATGAACTCTATAGAGCACAGTGTTGTAGTGGGGACAGTAACATATGAACTCTATAGAGCACAGTGTTGTAGTGGGGACAGTAACATATGAACTCTATAGAGCACAGTGTTGTAGTGGGGACAGTAACATATGAACTCTATAGAGCACAGTGTTGTAGTGGGGACAGTAACATATGAACTCTATAGAGCACAGTGTTGTAGTGGGGACAGTAACATATGAACTCTATAGAGCACAGTGTTGTAGTGGGGACAGTAACATATGAACTCTATAGAGCACAGTGTTGTAGTGGGGACAGTAACATATGAACTCTATAGAGCACAGTGTTGTAGTGGGGACAGTAACATATGAACTCTATAGAGCACAGTGTTGTAGTGGGGACAGTAACATATGAACTCTATAGAGCACAGTGTTGTAGTGGGGACAGTAACATATGAACTCTATAGAGCACAGTGTTGTAGTGGGGACAGTAACATATGAACTCTATAGAGCACAGTGTTGTAGTGGGGACAGTAACATATGAACTCTATAGAGCACAGTGTTGTAGTGGGGACAGTAACATATGAACTCTATAGAGCACAGTGTTGTAGTGGGGACAGTAACATATGAACTCTATAGAGCACAGTGTTGTAGTGGGGACAGTAACATATGAACTCTATAGAGCACAGTGTTGTAGTGGGGACAGTAACATATGAACTCTATAGAGCACAGTGTTGTAGTGGGGACAGTAACATATGAACTCTATAGAGCACAGTGTTGTAGTGGGGACAGTAACATATGAACTCTATAGGGCACAGTGTTGTAGTGGGGACAGTAACATATGAACTCTATAGAGCACAGTGTTGTAGTGGGGACAGTAACATATGAACTCTATAGGGCACAGTGTTGTAGTGGGGACAGTAACATATGAACTCTATAGAGCACAGTGTTGTAGTGGGGACAGTAACATATGAACTCTATAGGGCACAGTGTTGTAGTGGGGACAGTAACATATGAACTCTATAGGGCACAGTGTTGTAGTGGGGACAGTAACATATGAACTCTATAGAGCACAGTGTTGTAGTGGGGACAGTAACATATGAACTCTATAGAGCACAGTGTTGTAGTGGGGACAGTAACATATGAACTCTATAGAGCACAGTGTTGTAGTGGGGACAGTAACATATGAACTCTATAGAGCACAGTGTTGTAGTGGGGACAGTAACATATGAACTCTATAGAGCACAGTGTTGTAGTGGGGACAGTAACATATGAACTCTATAGAGCACAGTGTTGTAGTGGGGACAGTAACATATGAACTCTATAGAGCACAGTGTTGTAGTGGGGACAGTAACATATGAACTCTATAGGGCACAGTGTTGTAGTGGGGACAGTAACATATGAACTCTATAGAGCACAGTGTTGTAGTGGGGACAGTAACATATGAACTCTATAGAGCACAGTGTTGTAGTGGGGACAGTAACATATGAACTCTATAGAGCACAGTGTTGTAGTGGGGACAGTAACATATGAACTCTATAGAGCACAGTGTTGTAGTGGGGACAGTAACATATGAACTCTATAGAGCACAGTGTTGTAGTGGGGACAGTAACATATGAACTCTATAGAGCACAGTGTTGTAGTGGGGACAGTAACATATGAACTCTATAGAGCACAGTGTTGTAGTGGGGACAGTAACATATGAACTCTATAGAGCACAGTGTTGTAGTGGGGACAGTAACATATGAACTCTATAGAGCACAGTGTTGTAGTGGGGACAGTAACATATGAACTCTATAGAGCACAGTGTTGTAGTGGGGACAGTAACATATGAACTCTATAGGGCACAGTGTTGTAGTGGGGACAGTAACATATGAACTCTATAGAGCACAGTGTTGTAGTGGGGACAGTAACATATGAACTCTATAGGGCACAGTGTTGTAGTGGGGACAGTAACATATGAACTCTATAGAGCACAGTGTTGTAGTGGGGACAGTAACATATGAACTCTATAGGGCACAGTGTTGTAGTGGGGACAGTAACATATGAACTCTATAGGGCACAGTGTTGTAGTGGGGACAGTAACATATGAACTCTATAGAGCACAGTGTTGTAGTGGGGACAGTAACATATGAACTCTATAGAGCACAGTGTTGTAGTGGGGACAGTAACATATGAACTCTATAGAGCACAGTGTTGTAGTGGGGACAGTAACATATGAACTCTATAGAGCACAGTGTTGTAGTGGGGACAGTAACATATGAACTCTATAGAGCACAGTGTTGTAGTGGGGACAGTAACATATGAACTCTATAGAGCACAGTGTTGTAGTGGGGACAGTAACATATGAACTCTATAGAGCACAGTGTTGTAGTGGGGACAGTATCATATGAACTATCTAGAGCACAGTGTTGTAGTGGGGACAGTAACATATGAACTCTATAGAGCACAGTGTTGTAGTGGGGACAGTAACATATGAACTCTATAGAGCACAGTGTTGTAGTGGGGACAGTAACATATGAACTCTATAGAGCACAGTGTTGTAGTGGGGACAGTAACATATGAACTCTATAGAGCACAGTGTTGTAGTGGGGACAGTAACATATGAACTATCTAGAGCACAGTGTTGTAGTGGGGACAGTAACATATGAACTCTATAGAGCACAGTGTTGTAGTGGGGACAGTAACATATGAACTCTATAGAGCACAGTGTTGTAGTGGGGACAGTAACATATGAACTCTATAGAGCACAGTGTTGTAGTGGGGACAGTAACATATGAACTCTATAGGGCACAGTGTTGTAGTGGGGACAGTAACATATGAACTCTATAGGGCACAGTGTTGTAGTGGGGACAGTAACATATGAACTCTATAGAGCACAGTGTTGTAGTGGGGACAGTAACATATGAACTCTATAGAGCACAGTGTTGTAGTGGGGACAGTAACATATGAACTCTATAGAGCACAGTGTTGTAGTGGGGACAGTAACATATGAACTCTATAGAGCACAGTGTTGTAGTGGGGACAGTAACATATGAACTCTATAGAGCACAGTGTTGTAGTGGGGACAGTAACATATGAACTCTATAGAGCACAGTGTTGTAGTGGGGACGGTAACATATTAACTCTATAGAGCACAGTGTTGTAGTGGGGACAGTAACATATGAACTCTATAGAGCACAGTGTTGTAGTGGGGACAGTAACATATTAACGCTATAGAGCACAGTGTTGTAGTGGGGACAGTAACATATGAACTCTATAGAGCACAGTGTTGTAGTGGGGACAGTAACATATGAACTCTATAGAGCACAGTGTTGTAGTGGGGACAGTAACATATGAACTCTATAGAGCACAGTGTTGTAGTGGGGACAGTAACATATGAACTCTATAGAGCACAGTGTTGTAGTGGGGACAGTAACATATGAACTCTATAGGGCACAGTGTTGTAGTGGGGACAGTAACATATGAACTCTATAGGGCACAGTGTTGTAGTGGGGACAGTAACATATGAACTCTATAGAGCACAGTGTTGTAGTGGGGACAGTAACATATGAACTCTATAGAGCACAGTGTTGTAGTGGGGACAGTAACATATGAACTCTATAGAGCACAGTGTTGTAGTGGGGACAGTAACATATGAACTCTATAGAGCACAGTGTTGTAGTGGGGACAGTAACATATGAACTCTATAGAGCACAGTGTTGTAGTGGGGACAGTAACATATGAACTCTATAGAGCACAGTGTTGTAGTGGGGACAGTAACATATGAACTCTATAGAGCACAGTGTTGTAGTGGGGACAGTAACATATGAACTCTATAGAGCACAGTGTTGTAGCGGGGACAGTAACATATGAACTCTATAGAGCACAGTGTTGTAGCGGGGACAGTAACATATGAACTATATAGAGCACAGTGTTGTAGCGGGGACAGTAACATATGAACTCTATAGAGCACAGTGTTGTAGCGGGGACAGTAACATATGAACTCTATAGAGCACAGTGTTGTAGTGGGGACAGTAACATATGAACTCTATAGAGCACAGTGTTGTAGTGGGGACAGTAACATATGAACTCTATAGGGCACAGTGTTGTAGTGGGGACAGTAACATATGAACTCTATAGAGCACAGTGTTGTAGTGGGGACAGTAACATATGAACTCTATAGAGCACAGTGTTGTAGTGGGGACAGTAACATATGAACTCTATAGAGCACAGTGTTGTAGTGGGGACAGTAACATATGAACTCTATAGAGCACAGTGTTGTAGTGGGGACAGTAACATATGAACTCTATAGGGCACAGTGTTGTAGTGGGGACAGTAACATATGAACTCTATAGAGCACAGTGTTGTAGTGGGGACAGTAACATATTAACTCTATAGAGCACAGTGTTGTAGTGGGGACAGTAACATATGAACTCTATAGAGCACAGTGTTGTAGTGGGGACAGTAACATATGAACTCTATATAGCACAGTGTTGTAGTGGGGACAGTAACATATGAACTCTATAGAGCACAGTGTTGTAGTGGGGACAGTAACATATGAACTCTATAGAGCACAGTGTTGTAGTGGGGACAGTAACATATGAACTCTATAGAGCACAGTGTTGTAGTGGGGACAGTAACATATGAACTCTATAGAGCACAGTGTTGTAGTGGGGACAGTAACATATGAACTCTATAGGGCACAGTGTTGTAGTGGGGACAGTAACATATGAACTCTATAGAGCACAGTGTTGTAGTGGGGACAGTAACATATGAACTCTATAGAGCACAGTGTTGTAGTGGGGACAGTAACATATGAACTCTATAGAGCACAGTGTTGTAGTGGGGACAGTAACATATGAACTCTATATAGCACAGTGTTGTAGTGGGGACAGTAACATATGAACTCTATAGAGCACAGTGTTGTAGTGGGGACAGTAACATATGAACTCTATAGAGCACAGTGTTGTAGTGGGGACAGTAACATATGAACTCTATAGAGCACAGTGTTGTAGTGGGGACAGTAACATATGAACTCTATAGAGCACAGTGTTGTAGTGGGGACAGTAACATATGAACTCTATAGAGCACAGTGTTGTAGTGGGGACAGTAACATATGAACTCTATAGAGCACAGTGTTGTAGTGGGGACAGTAACATATGAACTCTATAGGGCACAGTGTTGTAGTGGGGACAGTAACATATGAACTCTATAGGGCACAGTGTTGTAGTGGGGACAGTAACATATGAACTCTATAGAGCACAGTGTTGTAGTGGGGACAGTAACATATGAACTCTATAGAGCACAGTGTTGTAGTGGGGACAGTAACATATGAACTCTATAGAGCACAGTGTTGTAGTGGGGACAGTAACATATGAACTCTATAGAGCACAGTGTTGTAGTGGGGACAGTAACATATGAACTCTATAGAGCACAGTGTTGTAGTGGGGACAGTAACATATGAACTCTATAGAGCACAGTGTTGTAGTGGGGACAGTAACATATGAACTCTATAGAGCACAGTGTTGTAGTGGGGACAGTAACATATGAACTCTATAGGGCACAGTGTTGTAGTGGGGACAGTAACATATGAACTCTATAGAGCACAGTGTTGTAGTGGGCACAGTAACATATGAACTCTATAGGGCACAGTGTTGTAGTGGGGACAGTAACATATGAACTCTATAGAGCACAGTGTTGTAGTGGGGACAGTAACATATGAACTCTATAGAGCACAGTGTTGTAGTGGGGACAGTAACATATGAACTCTATAGAGCACAGTGTTGTAGTGGGGACAGTAACATATGAACTATCTAGAGCACAGTGTTGTAGTGGGGACAGTAACATATGAACTCTATAGGGCACAGTGTTGTAGTGGGGACAGTAACATATGAACTCTATAGAGCACAGTGTTGTAGCGGGGACAGTAACATATGAACTCTATAGAGCACAGTGTTGTAGTGGGGACAGTAACATATGAACTCTATAGAGCACAGTGTTGTAGTGGGGACAGTAACATATTAACTCTATAGAGCACAGTGTTGTAGTGGGGACAGTAACATATGAACTCTATAGAGCACAGTGTTGTAGTGGGGACAGTAACATATGAACTCTATAGAGCACAGTGTTGTAGTGGGGACAGTAACATATGAACTCTATAGAGCACAGTGTTGTAGTGGGGACAGTAACATATGAACTCTATATAGCACAGTGTTGTAGTGGGGCCAGTAACATATGAACTCTATAGAGCACAGTGTTGTAGTGGGGACAGTAACATATGAACTCTATAGGGCACAGTGTTGTAGTGGGGACAGTAACATATGAACTCTATAGAGCACAGTGTTGTAGTGGGGACAGTAACATATGAACTCTATAGGGCACAGTGTTGTAGTGGGGACAGTAACATATTAACTCTATAGAGCACAGTGTTGTAGTGGGGACAGTAACATATTAACTCTATAGAGCACAGTGTTGTAGTGGGGACAGTAACATATTAACTATATAGGGCACAGTGTTGTAGTGGGGACAGTAACATATGAACTCTATAGGGCACAGTGTTGTAGTGGGGACAGTAACATATTAACTCTATAGAGCACAGTGTTGTAGTGGGGACAGTAACATATTAACTATATAGGGCACAGTGTTGTAGTGGGGACAGTAACATATGAACTCTATAGGGCACAGTGTTGTAGTGGGGACAGTAACATATGAACTCTATAGAGCACAGTGTTGTAGTGGGGACAGTAACATATGAACTCTATAGAGCACAGTGTTGTAGTGGGGACAGTAACATATGAACTCTATAGAGCACAGTGTTGTAGTGGGGACAGTAACATATGAACTCTATAGGGCACAGTGTTGTAGTGGGGACAGTAACATATGAACTCTATAGAGCACAGTGTTGTAGTGGGGACAGTAACATATGAACTCTATAGAGCACAGTGTTGTAGTGGGGACAGTAACATATGAACTCTATAGAGCACAGTGTTGTAGTGGGGACAGTAACATATGAACTCTATAGAGCACAGTGTTGTAGTGGGGACAGTAACATATTAACTCTATAGAGCACAGTGTTGTAGTGGGGACAGTAACATATGAACTCTATAGAGCACAGTGTTGTAGTGGGGACAGTAACATATGAACTCTATAGGGCACAGTGTTGTAGTGGGGACAGTAACATATTAACTCTATAGAGCACAGTGTTGTAGTGGGGACAGTAACATATTAACTCTATAGAGCACAGTGTTGTAGTGGGGACAGTAACATATTAACTATATAGGGCACAGTGTTGATAAGTGTTACTAAAGTCTCTTGTCTTTCTCTTCCTCCCTCTTCCCTCCATCTCCCTCTGCAGAAAGGACTAGAGGCTGAAGCAACATGATTTCATAACCTGACCTAGATTCACATCCTCCATCTCCCTCTCCCTCCCTCCCTCCCTCTCCCTCCCTCTCTCTCTCTCTCTCTCTCTCTCTCTCTCTCTCTCTCTCTCCCTCTCTCTCTCTCTCTCTCTCTCTCTCTCTCTCTCTCTCTCTCTCTCTCCCAGCTTCCCTCTATATTTTCCCACTGTCACAGTTAGTAAATCGAACTCGCTGACACTCCCTCCCTCTGTCCTTCTCTCGCTCCCTCTCTCCCTCCCTCCCTCTGCTTCTCTCTGCCCCAAAAAATAATCTGACCCATTTTTCTCATGGTCAAATTTTATTTCTCTGTCTCTCTCTATCTGTCTCTCTAACCCTCTCTCTCTCTCTCTGTCTCTCTCTGTCTCTCTCTGTCTCTCTCTCTCTCTCTCTCTCTCTCTCTCCATAGCAGTAATATCTGTTGTTCTCTCCGTCTCTGTAGTTTGGCAGCAGAGAGATCATCAGTTGTCTGCAGCCTCACCCAGTCATCTGGACACGATTATAACACACAGAGCCTTGTGATTGGTTCAGTTGAACTAACAGAATGGAGAGGTTCTCTGATTAACAGACAGTGTCATTAAAAACAGAGGTGGTTACAGACTGGGGAAACCAGAGAGAGAAAGATAGTGTGTTTGTGTGTGTATATATAATGTGTGTGTATATATATATATATATATATGCTGTATATATAGTGTGTATATATAATGTGTGTGTGTATATATACTGTATATTGTGTGTATATACAGTATATAATGTGTGTCTGTGTGTATATATTTTTTTTGTGTGTATATATAATGTGTGTGTGTGTATATATACTGTATATTGTGTGTATATACAGTATATCATGTGTGTCTGTGTGTATATATATTTTTTGTGTGTATATATAATGTGTGTGTGTGTATATATACTGTATATTGTGTGTATATACAGTATATAATGTGTGTCTGTGTATATATATATATTTTGTGTGTATATATAATGTGTGTGTATATATATATATATATATACAGTGGGGAGAACAAGTATTTGATACACTGCTGATTTTGCAGGTTTTCCTACTTACAAAGCATGTAGAAGTCTGTAATTTTTATCATAGGTACTCTTCAACTGTGAGAGACGGAATCTAAAACAAAAATCCAGAAAATCACATTGTATGATTTTTAAATAATTAATTTGCATTTTATTGCATGACATAAGTATTTGATCACCTACCAACCAGTAAGAATTCCGGCTCTCACAGACCTGTTAGTTTTTCTTTAAGAAGGCCTCCTGTTCTCCACTCATTACCTGTATTAACTGCACCTGTTTGAACTCGTTACCTGTATAAAAGACACCTGTCCACACACTCAATCAAACAGACTCCAACCTCTCCACAATGGCCAAGACCAGAGAGCTGTGTAAGGACATCAGGGATTAAATTGTAGACCTGCACAAGGCTGGGATGGGCTACAGGACAATAGGCAAGCAGCTTGGTGAGAAGGCAACAACTGTTGGTGCAATTATTAGAAAATGGAAGAAGTTCAAGATGACGGTCAATCTCCCTCGGTCTGGGGCACCATGCAAGATCTCACCTCGTGGGGCATCAAGGATCATGAGGAAGGTGAGGGATCAGCCCAGAACTACACGGCAGGACCTGGTCAATGACCTGAAGAGAGCTGGGACCACAGTCTCAAAGAAAACCATTAGTAACACACTACGCCGTCATGGATTCAAATCCTGCAGCGCACGCAAGGTCCCCCTGCTCAAGCCAGCGCATGTCCAGGCCCGTCTGAAGTTTGCCAATGACCATCTGGATGATCCAGAGGAGGAATGGGAGAAGGTCATGTGGTCTGATGAGACAAAAATAGAGCTTTTTGGTCTAAACTCTTCTCGCCGTGTTTGAAGGAAGAAGAAGGATGAGTACAACCCCAAGAACACCATCCCAACCGTGAAGCATGGAGGTGGAAACATCATTCTTTGGGGATGCTTTTCTGCAAAGGGGACAGGACGACTGCACCGTATTGAGGGGAGGATGGTTGAGGCCATGTATTGCAAGATCTTGGCCAACAACCTCCTTCCCTCAGTAAGAGCATTGAAGATGGGTCGTGGCTGGGTCTTCCAGCATGACAACGACCTGAAACACACAGCCAGGGCAACTAAGGAGTGGCTCCGTAAGAAGCATCTCAAGCTCCTGGAGTGGCCTAGCCAGTCTCCAGACCTGAACCCAATAGAAAATCTTTGGAGGGAGCTGAAAGTCTGTATTGCCCAGCGACAGCCCCGAAACCTGAAGGATCTGTATGGAGGAGTGGGCCAAAATCCCTGCTGCAGTGTGTGCAAACCTGGTCAAGAACTACAGGAAACGTATGATCTCTGTAATTGCAAACAAAGGTTTCTGTACCAAATATTAAGTTCTGCTTTTCTGATGTATCAAATATGTCATCCAATAAAATGCAAATTAATTACTTAAAAATCATACAATGTGATTTTCTGCATTTTTGTTTTAGATTCCGTCTCTCACAGTTGAAGAGTACCTATGATAAAAATTACAGACTTCTACATTCTTTGTAAGTGGGAAAACCTGCAAAATCGGCAGTGTATCAAATACTTGTTCTCCCCACTGTATATATATATATATATATATATATATATATATATATATACTGTGTGTGTGTGTATATATACTGTATATTGTGTGTATATACAGTATATAATGTGTGTCTGTGTATATATATATTTTTTGTGTGTATATATAATGTGTGTGTATATATATATATATATATTGTGTGTATATACAGTATATAATGTTACACTGGGGGCCAAAAGTTTGGAATTTTACTCATTCAATGGTTGTTCTTTATTTACAATATTTTTTACATTGTAGAAAAATAGTGAAGACATCAAAACTATGACATAACACATATGGAATCATGTAGTAACCAAAAAAGTGTTAAACAAATCAACATATATTTATATTTGAGATTCTTCAAAGTAGCCACTCCTCTCCTTCTCCTCCCCCCTCCTCTCCTTCTCCTCCCCCTCCTCTCCTTCTCCTCCCCCCTCATCTCCTTTTCCTCCCCCCTCCTCTCCTTCTCCTCACCCCTCCTCTCCTTCTCCTCTCCTTTAGACCACACACCCCAACCCCTCCATTATTTGGCTCCTGTTCCCATGGCAACCCTGTTGCTGGTGGAGACAGAGGCGCTGCAGCAGAGTATGAATAGAAGGATTTCTGACAGACCAGCCCTATAATTAGAGAGAGAGAGAGAGAGAGAGTGAGAGAGAGAGAGAGACAGAGAGAGAGTGAGAGAGAGAGAGAGTGAGAGAGAGAGAGAGACAGAGAGAGAGAGAGAGAGAGAGAGAGTGAGAGTGAGAGAGTGAGAGAGAGAGAGAGAGAGAGAGAGAGATTTTCCTGTGTAAAATACTTAGCAGATTTCAGCAGCAGAATTTGTGTGAGATCCCTTTACAACGTTCTGAACATGTCCATTTCCAATAGAGCATCTGGTTGTTCTGCAGCAGCATAGAAGGTGGTATCATTGTTCTATTGTTAGGATAGAAGGTGGTATCATTGTTCTATTGTTAGGATAGAAGGTGGTATCATTGTTCTATTGTTAGGATAGAAGGTGGTATCATTGTTCTATTGTTAGGATAGAAGGTGGTATCATTGTTCTATTGTTAGGATAGAAGGTGGTATCATTGTTCTATTGTTAGGATAGAAGGTGGTATCATTGTTCTATTGTTAGGATAGAAGGTGGTATCATTGTTCTATTGTTAGGATAGAAGGTGGTATCATTGTTCTATTGTTAGGATAGAAGGTGGTATCATTGTTCTATTGTTAGGATAGAAGGTGGTATCATTGTTCTATTGTTAGGATAGAAGGTGGTATCATTGTTCTATTGTTAGGATAGAAGGTGGTATCATTGTTCTATTGTTAGGATAGAAGGTGGTATCATTGTTCTATTGTTAGGATAGAAGGTGGTATCATTGTTCTATTGTTAGGATAGAAGGTGGTATCACTAGGCAGGTTTTCATTGACCCAGGATTATTCAACAAAAGCAATGTTGCTAAAAGAACATTGAGACGTTTAATTGAAACAGCAGATGTAGGAGAAATGTTCTAAAGGCCGACAACATGTTGATCCATTCTGTCTAACTTTCTGTTTTTATAATGAATGATGATTGACGAACACTTTTAAAGTTAAAGGTACTACAGTGTCTTCAGAAAGTATTCAGACCCCTTGACCTTTTCCACATTTTGTTACGTTACAGCCTTATTCTAAACAAATGTCCCTCATCAATCTACCCACAATACCCCATAATGACATCAATCTACCTACAATACCCCATAATGACATCAATCTACCTACAATACCCCATAATGACATCAATCTACCTACAATACCCCATAATGACATCAATCTACCTACAATACCCCATAATGACATCAATCTACACACAATACTCCATAATGACATCATTCTACACACAATACCCCATAATGACATCAATCTACCTACAATACCCCATAATGACATCAATCTACACACAATACCCCATAATGACATCAATCTACACACAATACCCCATAATGACATCATTCTACACACAATACCCCATAATGACATCAATCTACCTACAATACCCCATAATGACATCAATCTACACACAATACTCCATAATGACATCATTCTACACACAATACCCCATAATGACATCAATCTACCTACAATACCCCATAATGACATCAATCTACACACAATACCCCATAATGACATCATTCTACACACAATACCCCATAATGACATCATTCTACACACAATACCCCATAATGACATCAATCTACCCACAATACCCCATAATGACATCATTCTACCCACAATATCCCATAATGACATCATTCTACACACAATACCCCATAATGACATCATTCTACACACAATACCCCATAATGACATCATTCTACACACAATACCCCATAATGACATCATTCTACACACAATACCCCATAATGACATCAATCTACACACAATACCCCATAACGACATCATTCTACACACAATATCCTATAACGACATCATTCTACACACAATATCCCATAACGACATCATTCTACACACAATATCCTATAACGACATCATTCTACACACAATATCCTATAATGACGAAGAGAGAACAGTATTTTTTTTTTTTTTTTGGAAATGTATTAAAAATAAAACACTGAAATATCCTATTTATTAAGTATTCAGACCCTTTACTCAGTACTTTATTAAGTATTCAGACCCTTTACTCAGTACTTTATTAAGTATTCAGACCCTTTACTCAGTACTTTATTAAGTATTCAGACCCTTTACTCAGTACTTTATTAAGTATTCAGACCCTTTACTCAGTACTTTATTAAGTATTCAGACCCTTTACTCAGTACTTTATTAAGTATTCAGACCCTTTACTCAGTACTTTGTTGAAGCACCTTAGGCAGAGATTACACCCTCAAGTCTTCTTGGGTTTGACGCTACAAGCTTGACACACCTGTATTTGGGGAGTTTCTCCCATTCTTCTCTGCAGATCCTCTCAAGCTCTGTCAGGTTGGATGAGGAGCGTTGCTGCACAGCTATATTCAGGTCTCAACAGAGATGTTCTATCGGGTTCAAGTCTGGGCTCTGGCTGGGCCACTCAAGGATATTGAGACACTTGTACCGAAGCCAATCCTGCGTTGTCTTGGCTGTGTGCTTAGGGTCGTTGTCCTGTTGGAAGGTGAACCTTCGCCCCAGTCTGAGGTCCTGAGAGCTCTGGAGCAGGTTTTCATCAAGGATCTCTCTGTACTTTGCTCCCTAATCTTTCCCTCGACCCTGACTAGTCTCCCAGTCCCTGCTGCTGAAAAACATCCCCACAGCATGATGCTGCCACCACCATGCTTCACCGTAGGGATGGTGCCAGGTTTCCTCCAGACGTGACGCTTGGCATTCTGGCCAAAGAGTTCAATCTTGGTTTCATCAGACCAGAGAATCTTATTTCTCATGGTCTGAGAGTATTTAGGTGCCTTTTGGCAAACTCCAAGAGGGCTGTCATGTGACTTTTACTGAGGAGTGGCTTCTGTCTGGCCACTCTACCATAAAGGCCTGATTGGTGGAGTGCTGCAGAGATGGTTGTCCTTCTGTCAGAGTCATCATCGGGTTCTTGGTCACCTAACCCAGGTTACTGTGAAGCTCCTGTACCCTCTCTCAGAGATAATGTAGAAACTAACCCAGGTTACTGTGAAGCTCCTGTACCCTCTCTCAGAGATAATGTTGAAACTAACCCAGGATACTGTGAAGCTCCTGTATCCTCTCTCAGAGATAATGTAGAAACTAACCCAGGTTACTGTGAAGCTCTTGTATCCTCTCTCTCAGAGATAATGTAGAAACTAACCCAGGTTACTGTGAAGCTCCTGTATCCTCTCTCTCAGATATAATGTAGAAACTAACCCAGGTTACTGTGAAGCTCCTGTACCCTCTCTCTCAGAGATAATGTAGAAACTAACCCAGGTTACTGTGAAGCTCCTGTATCCACTCTCTCAGAGATAATGTAGAAACTAACCCAGGTTACTGTGAAGCTCCTGTACCCTCTCTCTCAGAGATAATGTAGAAACTAACCCAGGTTACTGTGAAGCTCCTGTGTCCTCTCTCTCTGAGATAATGTAGAAACTAACCCAGGTTACTGTGAAGCTCCTGTATTCTCTCTCTCAGAGATAATGTAGAAACTAACCCAGGTTACTGTGAAGCTCCTGTATCCTCTCTCTCAGAGATAATGTAGAAACTAACCCAGGTTACTGTGAAGGCCCTGTATCCTCTCTCTCAGAGATAATGTAGAAACTAAACCAGGTTACTGTGAAGCTCCTGTATCCTCTCTCTCAGAGATAATGTAGAAACTAACCCAGGTTACTGTGAAGCTCCTGTATCCTCTCTCTCAGAGATAATGTAGAAACTAAACCAGGGTACTGTGAAGCTCCCATATCCTCTCTCTCAGAGATAATGTAGAAACTAAACCAGGTTACTGTGAAGCACCTGTATCCTCTCTTTCAGAGAAAATGAACAAGTAAAGTCAACATTGTTATGTTAGTGAGAGAGTCTGTGTGTCTAGAGAGCTGTGTGTCTAGAGAGCTGTGTGTCTAGAGAGCTGTGTGTCTAGAGAGCTGTGTGTCTAGAGAGCTGTGTGTGTAGAGAGCTGTGTGTCTAGAGAGCTGTGTGTCTAGAGAGTTGTGTGTCTAGAGAGCTGTGTGTGTAGAGAGCTGTGTGACTAGAGAGCTGTGTGTCTAGAGAGCTGTGTGTGTAGAGAGCTGTGTGACTAGAGAGCTGTGTGTCTAGAGAGCTGTGTGTCTAGAGAGCTGTGTGTCTAGAGACCTGTGTGTCTAGAGAGCTGTGTGTCTAGAGACCTGTGTGTCTAGAGAGCTGTGTGTGCAGAGAGCTGTGTGTGCAGAGAGCTGTGTGTCTAGAGCTGTGTGTCTAGAGAGCTGTGTGTCTAGAGAGCTGTGTGTCTAGAGAGCTGTGTGTCTAGAGAGCTGTGTGTCTAGAGAGCTGTGTGTGCAGAGAGCTGTGTGAACTGAGTGGGTGGTTGAGGCTAAAGCTTATTGCCTTATTAGCTATGCTGTCATCTGGGGTGAAAGTAAACTATGTTACGCTAAGCTAACGGAGGCTACGCTAATCCTCCAAACTTTGTTATAGGTTGAAGCTAAGCTAACGGAGGCTACGCTAATCCTCCCAGCTGTGGTAATAATGATTAGCGAGATAAGGATGTGTGGGTGTGTAGTGTGTGTGTAGTGTGTGTAGTGTGCGTGTAGTGTGTGTGTGTGTAGTGTGTGTAGTGTGCGTGTAGTGTGTGTGTGTGTAGTGTGCGTGTAGTGTGTAGGCATGTAGTGTGTAGTGTGTGTGCATGTAGTGTGTAGTGTGTGTGTGTGTAGTGTTTGTGCGTGTAGTGTGTGTGCGTGTAGTGTGTGTGCGTGTAGTGTGTGGGCATGTAGTGTGCGTGTGTGTAGTGTGTGTCTCAGCTTTTCCACAGACTAACAACTGGGAGTTGGGCTGTAGCGAGGTTGTCACGCCGATGATTGAGGCTTCCCAACATTCCAGAGAGGCAGGAGTGATCATGAGCTGCTGTCAATCATCTAGTCAGGAAATGAAGAAAGAAAAACCAAGTTTCTTTTTACACTGTGAAGCTTTATTGGGCTTTAGGTTGAAATACAAACACCACATTATGAAAAGAAAAAACTGTTTCATCAAATTTTCAAAGAAACAGAGTTACATAGAAAACCAAGCAAGGCACTGCCACAACCAATAAGATTCCCCCTTTGTGCTCACGGGCCAATAGCAGCGCCCGATGTTAGACTACTCAGAGCTTCAGACAGGCGAGTGTTTCATCAATAAAGAGTTGTGCTCTTCATCATCATGAAGATGTGTATTATGTGTATTACATCACAGACACACATGGTTCAGATCATCAGGTTTAGTCTAGAATCCATATGAATCTCAACCTCTGTATCCCGTCATAGGTGTGTGACTGTTCCAGTTAAGGTGTATAGAGATGACTGTAGTGTGTTAGAATCTAGGCCAGCCAGCCAGCCAGCCAGCCAGCCAGACAGACTGACAGACAGACTGACAGACAGACAGACAGACAGACAGACAGACAGACAGACAGACAGACAGACTGACAGACAGACAGACAGACAGACAGACAGACAGACAGACAGACAGACAGACAGACAGACAGACAGACAGACAGACTGACAGATAGACAGACAGACAGACATGTTTACATGGTTCTAGCCAGTTCTAACCAGTTCTCATCTATGGTTCCATGGTTCTAGCCAGTTCTAACCAGTTCTCATCTATGGTTCCATGGTTTTAGCCAGTTCTAACCAGTTCTCATCTATGGTTCCATGGTTCTAACCAGTTCTCATCTATGGTTCCATGGTTTTAGCCAGTTCTAACCAGTTCTCATCTATGGTTCCATGGTTCTAGCCAGTTCTAACCAGTTCTCATCTATGGTTCCATGGTTCTAGCCAGTTCTAACCAGTTCTCATCTATGGTTCCATGGTTCTAGCCAGTTCTAACCAGTTCTCATCTATGGTTCCATGGTTTTAGCCAGTTCTAACCAGTTCTCATCTATGGTTCCATGGTTCTAGCCAGTTATTATAATAATGATTCTAGTGTGACTCAGTCAGATGCTGTTGGAGTCTCCAGTTTAGCACCCAGAGGAACAGATGGTTTAGAAACATTATGACTGCTTTTCCCTACAGCCCTCAAACTCAACTCTGGACCTGGAAGCCAGTTCCTCTGCTTCTCTCTAGTCAGGGACTGGTTTAGACCT
>JAKYLM010000068.1:410000-440662 GCA_023634145.1 Thymallus thymallus
TTGACCTTAGTAGGGAATCAACTAAATGTATTGACCTTAGTAGGGAATCAACTAAATGTATTGAATTAGTAGGGAATCAACTAAATGTATTGAATTAGTAGGGAATCAACTAAATGTATTGACCTTAGTAGGGAATCAACTAAATGTATTGAATTAGTAGGGAATCAACTAAATGTATTGAATTAGTAGGGAATCAACTAAATGTAGTGAATTAGTAGGGAATCAAGTAAATGTATTGAATTAGTAGGGAATCAACTAAATGTATTGAATTAGTAGGGAATCAACTAAATGTATTGACCTTAGTAGGGAATCAACTAAATGTATTGACCTTAGTAGGGAATCAACTAAATGTATTGAATTAGTAGGGAATCAACTAAATGTATTGAATTAGTAGGGAATCAACTAAATGTATTGACCTTAGTAGGGAATCAACTAAATGTATTGACCTTAGTAGGGAATCAACTAAATGTATTGACCTTAATAGGGAATCAACTAAATGTATTGACCTTAGTGTAGGGAATCAACTAAATGTATTGACCTTAGTAGGGAATCAACTAAATGTATTGACCTTAGTAGGGAATCAACTAAATGTATTGAATTAGTAGGGAATCAACTAAATGTATTGACCTTAGTAGGGAATCAACTAAATGTATTGAATTAGTAGGGAATCAACTAAATGTATTGAATTAGTAGGGAATCAACCAAATGTATTGAATTAGTAAGTAATCAACTAAATGTATTGAATTAGTAGGGAATCAACTAAATGTATTGACCTTAATAGGGAATCAACTAAATGTAGTGAATTAGTAGGGAATCAACTAAATGTATTGAATTAGTAGGGAATCAACTAAATGTATTGACCTTAGTAGGGAATCAATTAAATGTATTGACCTTAGTAGGGAATCAACTAAATGTATTGACCTTAATAGGGAATCAACTAAATGTATTGAACTTAGTAGGGAATCAACTAAATGTATTGACCTTAGTAGGGAATCAACTAAATGTATTGAATTAGTAGGGAATCAACTAAATGTATTGAATTAGTAGGGAATCAACGAAATGTATTGAATTAGTAAAGAATCAACTAAATGTATTGAATTAGTAGGGAATCAACTAAATGTATTGACCTTAGTAGGGAATCAACTAAATGTATTGACCTTAATAGGGAATCAACTAAATGTATTGAATTAGTAGGGAATCAACAAAATGTAGTGAATTAGTAGGGAATCAACTAAATGTATTGAATTAGTAGGGAATCAACTAAATGTATTGACCTTAGTAGGGAATCAACTAAATGTATTGAATTAGTAGGGAATCAACTAAATGTACTGACCTTAATAGGGAATCAACTAAATGTATTGAATTAGTAGGGAATCAACTAAATGTAGTGAATTAGTAGGGAATCAACTAAATGTATTGAATTAGTAGGGAATCAACTAAATGTATTGAATTAGTAGGGTATCAACTAAATGTATTGAATTAGTAGGGAATCAACTAAATGTATTGAATTAGTAGGGAATCAACCAAATGTATTGAATTAGTAGGGAATCAACCAAATGTATTGAATTAGTAGGGAATCAACTAAATGTATTGAATTAGTAGGGAATCAACTAAATGTATTGAATTAGTAGGGAATCAACCAAATGTATTGAATTAGTAGGGAATCAACTAAATGTATTGAATTAGTAGGGAATCAACTGAATGTATTGAATTAGTAGGGAATCAACTAAATGTATTGACCTTAGTAGGGAATCAACTAAATGTATTGACCTTAGTAGGGAATCAACTAAATGTATTGACCTTAGTAGGGAATCAACTAAATGTATTGAATTAGTAGGGAATCAACTAAATGTATTGACTTAGTAGGGAATCAACTAAATGTATTGACCTTAGTAGGGAATCAACTAAATGTATTGACCTTAGTAGGGAATCAACTAAATGTATTGAATTAGTAGGGAATCAACTAAATGTATTGAATTAGTAGGGAATCAACTAAATGTATTGCACCAGGGATTTGTATTTCCTGCAACTTTCTGACGAGGCAGTCGAGAATTCCTCCTGTCTGTATGGGCGTTGCTCACTGATACCACTTTGTTTAGCCGTTAGCCACGATGCTAATGAAAACAGCCTCTTGCTAGGTGAGTTCTAGAGGGAGTGTGGTGATGTAATGTCCTCAACTAAAGAATTCCTATGAGAACGGAGCGGTTTTTAGCTGGTTTTCAGCTCACATGCTCTGGTGAGCACTGGAATTAAAAGGTTAATACAACCAAAAAATAAACATTAACAAATAAAATCCATCTTTATAGGGCCCTATGTAGGTGTGTGTACCTCGGAGGCTGTAGGCTCCATCTTGATAGGGTCCTATGTAGGTGTGTGTACCTCGGAGGCTGAGGGCTCCATCTTTATAGGGCCCTATGTAGGTGTGTGTACCTCGGAGGCTGAGGGCTCCATCTTTATAGGGCCCTATGTAGGTGTGTGTACCTCGGAGGCTGTAGGCTCCATCTTTATAGGGCCCTATGTAGGTGTGTGTACCTCGGAGTCTGAGGGCTCCATCTTTATAGGGCCCTATGTAGGTGTGTGTACCTCGGAGGCTGTAGGCTCCATCTTTATAGGGCCCTATGTAGGTGTGTGTACCTCGGAGGCTGTAGGCTCCATCTTTATAGGGCCCTATGTAGGTGTGTGTACCTCGGAGTCTGAGGGCTCCATCTTTATAGGGCCCTATGTAGGTGTGTGTACCTCGGAGGCTGTAGGCTCCATCTTTATAGGGCCCTATGTAGGTGTGTGTACCTCGGAGTCTGAGGGCTCCATCTTTATAGGGCCCTATGTAGGTGTGTGTACCTCGGAGGCTGTAGGCTCCATCTTTATAGGGCCCTATGTAGGTGTGTGTACCTCGGAGGCTGTAGGCTCCATCTTTATAGGGGCTTATGTAGGTGTGTGTACCTCGGAGGCTGTAGGCTCCATCTTTAAACTCCAGCTGGAAGACGTCATAGGAGGAGCGGTTAGAATCCAGTGTTCCTGTGCCAACCTTACGACAGCCAATGAAACCGTGTTCTCCACGGAGGACTATGATCGGCCGATTGATCAGCTTCATTAGGAACTGCTCCGCCTCCCCTGGAGAGGAAAGAGATCACACTGATTGATTAGCTGATTGGTTGATAAGTTAATTAAGCAGTTAGCTGATTGGTTGATAAGTTAATTAATCAGTTAGTTGATTAGCTGATTGGTTGATAAGTTAATTAATCAGTTAGTTGATTAGCTGATTGGTTGATAAGTTAATTAATCAGTTAGTTGATTAGCTGATTGGTTGATAAGTTAATTAATCAGTTAGTTGATTAGCTGATTGGTTGATAAGTTAATTAATCAGTTAGTTGATTAGCTGATTGGTTGATAAGTTAATTAATCAGTTAGCTGATTGGTTGATAAGTTAATTAATCAGTTAGTTGATTAGCTGATTGGTTGATAAGTTGATTAATCAGTTAGTTGATTAGCTGATTGGTTGATAAGTTAATTAATCAGTTAGTTGATTAGCTGATTGGTTGATAAGTTAATTAATCAGTTAGTTGATTAGTTGACAGATATTTCAATAATAAGGAACACTGATGCAACTATGCAACGATAAGATTCACTGGCTGCTGCGGCCATAGTTACAGCACCGATGGTTATGGTAACGGTTTCCATGATGATGATAGTGGTCGTCATGGTTATGATAGTGGTATCCATGGTGACAGACTAACCTGCGCTGTCGATTGTAGCAGCTAGTTGTCCGTTCCTCTTGGCAGCAACATATTTCCCATTAGAGGCTCTGAGAGAAACCTTTCCCTCACGCCACTCTAGATCAAAGTGACTGTTAGCTGACCTACACACACACACACACACACACACACACACACACACACACACACACACACACACACACACACACACACACACACACACACACACACACACACACACACACACAGTTAAAATTACATATTTCCTTAAGGGGTTCTGAGAGGCAGGGAGAGAGTGTGTGTGGTTGTAGTGTGGTGGGATCAGTCTGTGACTGAAGGTGCTCCTCTGCATCATAACCATGGCATGCAGAGGGTGGGTGACGTTGTCCATGATGGCCAGTAGTTTGGCCAGGATCCGTCTCTCCGCCACCTCCTCTACAGTGTCAAGGTTAATCCCCAGAACAGAGCTAGCCTTCCTGTTCAGCTTATTTACCCGAGAAGCGTCACCAGTCTTTATGTTTCCTACCCAGCACACCACCTAGCAAAAAAGATGTCACTGGCCACCACAGACTGGTAGAAGGTATGCAGTAGTTTACTGCACACATTGAAGGACCTGAGCCTCCTCAGAAAGTAGAGTCGGCTCTGGCCCTTTTTGTACAGGGCCCCGGTGTTACCAGCCCATTCCAGCCTGTTGTCCATACGGACTCCCAGGAACTTGTATGACCCAACCATTTCCACATCCATCCTAACTAATGTGGATCCATAATAAACCCCAGGAAGAGTAGCTGCTGCCTTGACAGGAACTAATGGGGATCCTTAATAAACCCCAGGAAGAGTATCTGCTGCCTTGACAGGAACTAATGGGGATCCATAATAAACCCCAGGAAGAGTATCTGCTGCCTTGACAGGAACTAATGTGGATCCATAATAAACCCCAGGAAGAGTAGCTGCTGCCTTGGCAGGAACTAATGGGGATCCATAATAAACCCCAGGAAGAGTAGCTGCTGCCTTGGCAGGAACTAATGGGGATCCTTAATAAACCCCAGGAAGAGTAGCTGCTGCCTTGGAACTAATGGGGATCCACAATAAACCCCAGGAAGAGTAGCTGCTGCCTTGGCAGGAACTAATGGGGATCCATAATAAATACAAACTGCAGAATGGCAGATTTTTCCACCTTGTGGATTCGAACCAGAGACCTTGAAGTTACTGGCCCAGCGCTCTTAAGGTCGTAACCTCTAGGCTGAGTGTTTGTTCCCTTCTGTCTAAAAGCATGAAAACCTTATTTGTTTTCAACACAACCCCCAAAAACACACACATGCTGTCCAATGTTCCCTCTAATTATTTTCAGCACCAATTTCAGGTCTGCTGAGAGCAAACGGTTTACTATGAACACTGAGGCTGTACACGCGTTCAGTTAGCTAGTTCAAGACGTCTCAAAATACACTACATGACCAAAAGTATGTGGACACCTGATCGTCAAACATCTCATTCCAAAATCATGGGCATTAATATGGAGTTGGTCCCCCTTTGCTGCTATAACAGCCTCCCCTCTTCTGGGAAGGCTTTCCACTAGATGTAGGAACATTGCTGCGGGGACTTGCTTCCATTCAGCCAAAAGAACATTAGTGAGGTCAGTCACTGATGTTGGGCGATTAGGCCTGGCTTGCAGTCGGCGTTCCAATTCATCCCAAAGGTGTTTGATGGGGTTGAGGTCAGGGCTCTGTGCAGTATTGAAATAATTTTTTTTTTCACCTTTATTTAACCAGGTAGGCCAGTTGAGAACAAGTTCTCATTTACAACTGCGACCTGGCCAAGACAAAGCAAAGCAGTGTGACAAAAAACAACAACACAGAGTTACACATGATGCAATAACACAATGGAGAATCTATATACAGTAAGCAGCTCTGACAACTGATGCTTAAAGTTAGTGAGGGAGATGGTAGTCTCCAGCTTCAGTGGTTTTTGCAATTCGTTCCAGTCATTGGCAGCAGAGAACTGGAAGGAATGGCAGCCAAAGGAGGTGTTGGCTTTGGGGATGACCAGTGAAATATACCTGCTGGAGCGCATGCTACGGGTGGGTGTTGCTATGGTGACCAGCGAGCTGAGATAAGGCAGGGATTTACCTAGTAAAGACTTATAGATGACCTGGAACCAGTGGGTTTGGTGACGAATATATAATGAGGGCCAGCCAACGAGAGAATACAGGTCGCAGTGGTGGGTAGTATATGGGGCTTTGGTAACAAAACGGATGGCACTGTGATAGATTACATCCACTCTCTCCCTCTGTCTCTCACTCTTTCCCTCTGTCTCTCACTCTCTCCTCTCCCTCTCTCCCTCTGTCTCTCACTCTCTCCTCTCCCTCTCACTCTCTCCCTCTGTCTCACACTCTCTCCCCATCTCTCAGTCTCTCCCTCTGTCTCTCACTCTCTCCCTCTGTCTCTCACTCTCTCCTCTCCCTCTCACTCTCTCCCCCTGTCTCTCACTCTCTCCCTCTGTCTCTCACTCTCTCCCACTGTCTCTCACTCTCTCCCTCTGTCTCTCACTCTTTCCCTCTGTCTCTCACTCTCTCCCCCTGTCTCTCACTCTCTCCCTCTGTCTCTCACTCTCTCCCTCTCTCTCTCACTCTCTCCCTCTGTCTCTCACTCTCTCCCTCTGTCTCTCACTCTCTCCCTCTGTCTCTCAGTCTCTCCCCCTGTCTCTCACTCTCTCCCTCTGTCTCTCACTCTCTCCCTCTGTCTCTCACTCTCTCCCCCTGTCTCTCACTCTCTCCCTCTGTCTCTCACTCTCTCCCTCTGTCTCTCACTCTCTCCCTCTGTCTCTTCTCCCTCTCTCTCTGTATGATCAGAGTCAGTGATCAGGCTACAGCCAAACCAATGAACATACTGTATCCATTAGTTTTTACACGGATTGGCACCGCCCTGTGTGTAGTGTGTAGTGTGTAGTGTGTAGTGTGTGTAGTGTGTGTAGTGTGTAGTGTGTGTAGTGTGTAGTGTGTAGTGTGTGTAGTGTGTAGTGTGTAGTGTGTAGTGTGTGTAGTGTGTAGTGTGTAGTGTGTGTAGTGTGTAGTGTGTGTAGTGTGTGTAGTGTGTAGTGTGTAGTGTGTGTAGTGTGTAGTGTGTAGTGTGTAGTATGTAGTGTGTAGTGTGTAGTATGTAGTGTGTAGTGTATTACTTAGTGGAGGCGGTACACTGCAGTCCTCCGGTGGAGGTGAGGGTCCAGTACTTCCCAGCAGCGGTCCGGAATGCACACTTCCTGTTTCCTGTCTCACGACTCATCTCCACCTGGAACACTTCCTGGTCACCCTCCTCGTCCTGATTGGCCGACAGGTCCATGCCTGGGGTCAGGGGGAGGAGTCACAGAGATCATACAGGGTTCATTGTGAACGTTATGTTATGAAACTAGGAATTATTTAGGATTGTGTTTTTATAGACTGTTTCAATCAAACTGTTTCAATGAAACACACACAGCCTGTAGCTGCTAATACACTACCCAATACTACCCTACTACTGATACTGTAGCTCACTCACTAATACCCAATACATATACACTAATACACTAATACCCAATACATATACACTAATATACTAATACCCAATACATATACACTAATACCCAATACATATACACTAATACACTAATACCCAATACATATACACTAATACACTAATACCCAATACATATACACTAATACACTAATACCCAATACATATACACTAATACACTAATACCCAATACATATACACTAATACACTAATACCCAATACATATACACTAATACCCAATACATATACACTAATACACTAATACCCAATACATATACACTAATACACTAATACCCAATACATATACACTAATACACTAATACCCAATACATATACACTAATACACTAATACCCAATACATATACACTAATACACTAAAACCCAATACATATACACTAATACCCAATACATATACACTAATACACTAATACCCAATACATATACACTAATACACTAATACCCAATACATATACACTAATACACTAATACCCAATACATATACACTAATACCCAATACATATACACTAATACACTAATACCCAATACATATACACTAATACACTAATACCCAATACATATACACGAATACACTAATACCCAATACATATACACTAATACACTAATACCCAATACATATACACTAATACCCAATACATATACACTAATACACTAATACCCAATACATATACACTAATACACTAATACCCAATACATATACACTAATACACTAATACCCAATACATATACACTAATACACTAATACCCAATACATATACACTAATACACTAATACCCAATACATATACACTAATACACTAATACCCAATACATATACACTAATACACTAATACCCAATACATATACACTAATACCCAATACATATACACTAATACACTAATACACTAATACCCAATACATATTTATTATGGATCCCCATTAGTTCCTGTCAAGGAAGCAGCTACTCATCCTGGGGTTTATTATGGATCCCCGTTAGTTCCTGCCAAGGCAGCAGCTACTCTTCCTGGGGTTTATTATGGATCCCCGTTAGTTCCTGTCAAGGCAGCAGCTACTCTTCCTGGGGTTTATTATGGATCCCCGTTAGTTCCTGTCAAGGTAGCAGCTACTCTTCCTGGGGTTTATTATGGATCCCCGTTAGTTCCTGCCAAGACAGCAGCTACTCTTCCTGGGGTTTATTATGGATCCCCGTTAGTTCCTGTCAAGGAAGCAGCTACTCTTCCTGGGGTTTATTATGGATCCCGTTAGTTCCTGCCAAGGCAGCAGCTACTCTTCCTGGGGTTTATTATGGATCCCCATTAGTTCCTGCCAAGGCAGCAGCTAGTCTTCCTGGGGTTTATTATGGATCCCCATTAGTTCCTGCCAAGGCAGCAGCTACTCTTCCTGGGGTTTATTATGGATCCCCATTAGTTCCTGTCAAGGCAGCAGCTACTCTTCCTGGGGTTTATTATGGATCCCCATTAGTTCCTGCCAAGGCAGCAGCTACTCTTCCTGGGGTTTATTATGGATCCCCATTAGTTCCTGTCAAGGCAGCAGCTACTCTTCCTGGGGTTTATTATGGATCCCCATTAGTTCCTGTCAAGGCAGCAGCTACTCTTCCTGGGGTTTATTATGGATTCACATTAGTTCCTGCCAAGGCAGCAGCTACTCTTCCTGGAGTTTATTATGGATCCCCATTATTTCCTGCCAAGGCAGCAGCTACTCTTCCTGGGGTTTATAATCTGATTCTACTGCTTGCATCAGTTACCTGATGTAGAATATAGTTCCATGTAGTCATGTCTCTATGTAGTACTGTGTTCCTCCCATAGTCTGTTCTGGATTTGGGGGACTGTGAAGAGACCTCTGGTGGCAGGTGTTGTGGAGTATGGATGGGTGTCCAAGCTGTATGCTAGTAGTTTAAACAGACAGCTCAGTGCTTTCAACATGTCAATACTTGTCACTAATACAAGTAGTGATGAAGTCCATCTCTCCTCTACTTCGAGCCAGGAGAGATTGACATATTATTAATGTTAGCTCTCCATGTACATTGAAGGGCCAGCCATGCTGCCCTGTTCTGAGACCATTGTAATTGTCCAAGGTTCCTCTTTGTGGCACCTGACCACACAACTACAGTAGTCCAGGTGTGACAAAACTAGAGCCTGTAGGACCTGCCTTGTTGATAGTGCTGGTAAGAAGGCAGAGCAACACTTTATTATGGACAGACTTCTCCCCATCTTAGCTACTGTTATATCAATGTGTTTTCACCATGACAGTTTACAATCCAGGGTTACTCCAAGCAGTTGAGTCTCCTCAACTTGATCAATTTACACATTATTCATTACAAGATGTAGTTGAGGTTTAGGGTTTACTGAATGATTTGTCCCAAATACAATGCTTTTAGTTTTTAAAATATTTAGGACTAAGTTATTTCTTGCCCCCCGTTCTGAAACTGACTGCAGCTCTCTGTTAGGTGCAGCTCTTGCTATGGTAGTTGACGTGTAGTGTTGAGTCATCAGCATACAGTGCCTTCAGAAAGTACTCAGACCCCTTGACTTTTTCCACATTTTGTTGGGTTACAGCCTTATTCTAAAATTGTTTAAATAGTTTTTTCCCCCCTCATCAATCTACACACAATACCCCATAATGACAAAGCATTTTAGAAATTTTAGCAAATGTATAAAAATAAATATCACATTTACATAAGTATTTACTCAGTACTTTGTTGAAGCACCTTTGGCAGAGATTATTCCTTGCCATCCATTCTGAAACTGACTGCATATCTTTGTTAAGAGTTGCAGTGATTTCAGTCGCTGTGGTAGCTGACTTGTATAGTGTTGAGTCATCCGCAAACATGGACACACTGGATTTACTCAAAGCCAATGGCATGTCATTAGTAAAGATTTTTAAAAGTAAGGGGCCTAAACAGCTGCCCTGGGGAATACCTGATTCTGCCTGGATTATGTTGGAGAGGCATCCATTAAAGAACACCCTCTGTGTTCTGTTAGACAGGTAACTATTTATCCACAATATAGCAGGGGGTGTAAAGCCACAACATACAGTGCATTCGGAAAGTATTCAGACCCCTTGACTTTTTCCACATTGTATTACATTAAATTCTAAAATGTATTAATTAAAACATTTTCCTCATCAATCTACACACAATACCCCATAATGGCAAAGCAAAAACAAGTTTTTAGTATTCAAAACAAAAATAAAAATGTTTATATAAGTATTCAGAACTTTTACTCAGCGCTTTGGCAGCGATTACAACCTCAAGTATTCTTGGGTATGACGCAACAAGCTTGGCACACCTGTATTCGGGGAGTTTCTCCCATTCTTCTCTGCAGATCATCTCAAGCTCTGTCAGGTTGGATGGGGAGCGTTGCTGCACAGCTATTTTCAGGTCTCTCCAGAGATGTTAGATCGGGTTCAAGTCCGGGCTCTGGCTGGGCCACTCAAGGACATTCAGAGACTTGTCCCGAAGCCACTCCTGCGTTGTCTTGGCTGTGTGCTTAGGGTCGTTGTCCTTTTGGAAGGTGAACCTTCGCCCCACTCTGAGGTCCTGAGAGCTCCGGAGCAGGTTTTCATCATGGATCTCTCTGTACTTTGCTCTGTTCATCTTTCCCTCGATCCTGACTAGTCTCCCAGTCCCTGCCGCTGAAAAACATCCCTGCAGCATGATGCTGCCACCACCATGCTTCAGTTCAATCTTGGTTTCATCAGACCAGAGAATCTTGTTTCTCATGGTCTGCGAGTCTTTAGGTGCGTTTTAGCAAACTCCAAGAGGGCTGTCATGTGACTTTTACTGAGGAGTGGCATCCATCTGGCCACTCTACCATAAAGGCCTGATTGGTGGAGTGCTGCAGAGATGGTTGTCCTTCTGGAAGTTCTCCCATCTCCACAGAGGAACTTTAGAGCTCTGTCAGAGTGACCATGGGGTTCTTGGTCAACTCCCTGACCAAGGCCCTTCTCCCCCGATTGCTCAGTTTGGCCGGGCGGCCAGCTCTAGGGAGTCTTGGTGGTTCCAAACTTCTTCCATTTAAGAATGATGGAGGTCACTGTGTTCTTGGGGACCTTCAATGATGCAGCGATTTTTTGGTACCCTTCCCCAGATCTGAGCCTCGACACAATCTTGTCTCGGAGCTCTACGGACAATTCCTTCGATCTCATGGCTTAGTTTTTGTTTATATAGACAGGTGTGTGCCTTTCCAAATCATGTCCAATCAACAAGTGGACTCCAATCAAGTTGTAGAAACATCTCAAGGATGATCAATGGAAACAGGAAGCACCTGAGCTACATTTAGAGTCTCATAACAAAGGGTCTGAATACTTATGGAAATATATATTTTTTTTTTTATAAATTAGCAAAACATTTCTCAAAACCTGTTTTCACTTTGTCATTATGTGGTATTGTGTGCAATTTGCAGTGATTTTACCTACGAAAATTCCACTTGTTGGATATCCCAGCATAATGTGACTTGCAGGCCTGATGTGGCCTGTAAACCAGGAGTTTCCTAACAGTCCTTATGATATATGTGTCATGGACTGAAGATATCTTGGACCAAGGCGCAGCGGAGGTTAAGTTCAACATCTTTAATTATCGAAGTGAACAGAGAAAAAACAACGAATGTAAATCCAACACAAGCCCGTAACTGGAGCTCCATCTTGGCAAGGAATCAAACTTACATATGCTCCCCAATTACAGACAACTCCTGGCAGCTGAACATAGAGTCTTCTAGGCTACTATACAGAACCTAACTCTGTCAATTCCTAGAGGTTCCTAAGGGCATCTCTAAACCCAACCCTGACAATATGAAATGTATTGTCATAAAGTATTAGGCTAATAAGGCTGGGGGAACCCTTCATAGAGGGTTCTAGGAAGAACTCTCCAAAGATAAAATGGTTCTTGGTAGATGTCAGGCTCTGGCCATAGAGAAGCCTATTGCTTCTCTATGTAGCCATGGTCAGGGTCTGACAGCTCTATAATTTCTGTTTCTGTGATGTTTTGCATTGGATCCCTAATTAGAGGCAGCTGCACTGCATTGTCTCTAATTAGGGATCCTACATATGTTTGTAGGTCCCACAACTTGGTGTGGGTCGTTATATCTCCAGTCACGACAAGTAAGTGTGTTACGTTGTTTTGTTAACCCGTGTTCTTGGTAGAACCCTTCATAGAGGGTTCTAGGTAGAATTCTCCAAAGATAAAATGGTTCTTGGTAGAACCGTTCATAGAGGGTTTTAGAGGGTTCCATTCCAAACCCCTTTCTGACTCTTCCTCAGGAAGAATGGAATGTGATCCTCTCACACAATAAGAGACCACATCCTGAGTGAGTCAACAATATGTGGAATGGCAGTTAGTTTTACTACCAGCTGTAGTTGGCTGTACTAATAACACATTCATGTCCCCACATAACAGCATACAGCTAACTGTACTAATAACACACTAATGTCCATACATAACAGCATACAGCTAACTGTACTAATAACACATACAGCTAACTGTACTAATAACACACTAATGTCCCCAAATAACAGCATACAGCTAACTGTACTAATAACACATTCATGTCCCCACATAACAGCATACAGCTAACTGTACTAATAACACATTCATGTCCCCACATAACAGCATACAGCTAACTGTACTAATAACACACTAATGTCCCCACATAACAGCATACAGCTAACTGTACTAATAACACATACAGCTAACTGTACTAATAACACACTAATGTCCCCACATAACAGCTTACAGCTAACTGTACTAATAACACACTAATGTCCCCAAATAACACATACAGCTAACTGTACTAATAACACATACAGCTAACTGTACTAATAACACATACAGCTAACTGTACTAATAACACACTAATGTCCCCACATAACAGCATACAGCTAACTGTACTAATAACACACTAATGTCCCCACATAACAGCATACAGCTAACTATACTAATAACACATTCATGTCCCCACATAACAGCATACAGCTAACTGTACTAATAACACATACAGCTAACTGTACTAATAACACATTCATGTCCCCACATAACAGCATACAGCTAACTGTACTAATAACACATTCATGTCCCCACATAACAGCATACAGCTAACTATACTAATAACACATTCATGTCCCCACATAACAGCATACAGCTAACTGTACTAATAACACATACAGCTAACTGTACTAATAACACATTCATGTCCCCACATAACAGCATACAGCTAACTGTACTAATAACACATTCATGTCCCCACATAACAGCATACAGCTAACTGTACTAATAACACACTAATGTCCCCACATAACAGCATACAGCTAACTATACTAATAACACATTCATGTCCCCACATAACAGCATACAGCTAACTGTACTAATAACACACTAATGTCCCCACATAACAGCATACAGCTAACTGTACTAATAACACATACAGCTAACTGTACTAATAACAGCATACAGCTAACTGTACTAATAACACACTAATGTCCCCACATAACAGCATACAGCTAACTATACTAATAACACATTCATGTCCCCACATAACAGCATACAGCTAACTGTACTAATAACACACTAATGTCCCCACATAACAGCATACAGCTAACTGTACTAATAACACACTAATGTCCCCACATAACAGCATACAGCTAACTGTACTAATAACACACTAATGTCCCCAAATAACAGCATACAGCTAACTGTACTAATAAAACATACAGCTAACTGTACTAATAACACATACAGCTAACTGTACTAATAACACATTCATGTCCCCACATAACAGCATACAGCTAACTGTACTAATAACACATTCATGTCCCCACATAACAGCATACAGCTAACTGTACTAATAACACACTAATGTCCCCACATAACAGCATACAGCTAACTATACTAATAACACATTCATGTCCCCACATAACAGCATACAGCTAACTGTACTAATAACACACTAATGTCCCCACATAACAGCATACAGCTAACTGTACTAATAACACACTAATGTCCCCAAATAACAGCATACAGCTAACTGTACTAATAACACATACAGCTAACTGTACTAATAACACATACAGCTAACTGTACTAATAACACACTAATGTCCCCACATAACAGCATACAGCTAACTGTACTAATAACACATACAGCTAACTGTACTAATAACAGCATACAGCTAACTGTACTAATAACACACTAATGTCCCCACATAACAGCATACAGCTAACTATACTAATAACACATTCATGTCCCCACATAACAGCATACAGCTAACTGTACTAATAACACACTAATGTCCCCACATAACAGCATACAGCTAACTGTACTAATAACACACTAATGTCCCCACATAACAGCATACAGCTAACTGTACTAATAACACACTAATGTCCCCAAATAACAGCATACAGCTAACTGTACTAATAACACATACAGCTAACTGTACTAATAACACATACAGCTAACTGTACTAATAACACATTCATGTCCCCACATAACAGCATACAGCTAACTGTACTAATAACACATTCATGTCCCCACATAACAGCATACAGCTAACTGTACTAATAACACACTAATGTCCCCACATAACAGCATACAGCTAACTATACTAATAACACATTCATGTCCCCACATAACAGCATACAGCTAACTGTACTAATAACACACTAATGTCCCCACATAACAGCATACAGCTAACTGTACTAATAACACACTAATGTCCCCAAATAACAGCATACAGCTAACTGTACTAATAACACATACAGCTAACTGTACTAATAACACATACAGCTAACTGTACTAATAACACACTAATGTCCCCACATAACAGCATACAGCTAACTGTACTAATAACACATTCATGTCCCCACATAACAGCATACAGCTAACTATACTAATAACACACTAATGTCCCCACATAACAGCATACAGCTAACTGTACTAATAACACATTCAGCTAACTGTACAAATAACACATTCATGTCCCCACATAACAGCATACAGCTAACTATACTAATAACACACTAATGTCCCCACATAACAGCATACAGCTAACTGTACTAATAACACATTCATGTCCCCACATAACAGCATACAGCTAACTGTACTAATAACACACTAATGTCCCCACATAACAGCATACAGCTAACTATACTAATAACACATTCATGTCCCCACATAACAGCATACAGCTAACTGTACTAATAACACATACAGCTAACTGTACTAATAACACATACAGCTAACTGTACTAATAACACACTAATGTCCCCACATAACAGCATACAGCTAACTGTACTAATAACACATTCATGTCCCCACATAACAGCATACAGCTAACTGTACTAATAACACATACAGCTAACTGTACTAATAACACATACAGCTAACTGTACTAATAACACACTAATGTCCCCACATAACAGCATACAGCTAACTATACTAATAACACATTCATGTCCCCACATAACAGCATACAGCTAACTGTACTAATAACACACTAATGTCCCCACATAACAGCATACAGCTAACTGTACTAATAACACATACAGCTAACTGTACTAATAACAGCATACAGCTAACTGTACTAATAACACACTAATGTCCCCACATAACAGCATACAGCTAACTATACTAATAACACATTCATGTCCCCACATAACAGCATACAGCTAACTGTACTAATAACACACTAATGTCCCCACATAACAGCATACAGCTAACTGTACTAATAACACACTAATGTCCCCACATAACAGCATACAGCTAACTGTACTAATAACACACTAATGTCCCCAAATAACAGCATACAGCTAACTGTACTAATAACACATACAGCTAACTGTACTAATAACACATACAGCTAACTGTACTAATAACACATTCATGTCCCCACATAACAGCATACAGCTAACTGTACTAATAACACATTCATGTCCCCACATAACAGCATACAGCTAACTGTACTAATAACACACTAATGTCCCCACATAACAGCATACAGCTAACTATACTAATAACACATTCATGTCCCCACATAACAGCATACAGCTAACTGTACTAATAACACACTAATGTCCCCACATAACAGCATACAGCTAACTGTACTAATAACACACTAATGTCCCCAAATAACAGCATACAGCTAACTGTACTAATAACACATACAGCTAACTGTACTAATAACACATACAGCTAACTGTACTAATAACACACTAATGTCCCCACATAACAGCATACAGCTAACTGTACTAATAACACATTCATGTCCCCACATAACAGCATACAGCTAACTATACTAATAACACACTAATGTCCCCACATAACAGCATACAGCTAACTGTACTAATAACACATTCAGCTAACTGTACTAATAACACATTCATGTCCCCACATAACAGCATACAGCTAACTATACTAATAACACACTAATGTCCCCACATAACAGCATACAGCTAACTGTACTAATAACACATTCATGTCCCCACATAACAGCATACAGCTAACTGTACTAATAACACACTAATGTCCCCACATAACAGCATACAGCTAACTATACTAATAACACATTCATGTCCCCACATAACAGCATACAGCTAACTGTACTAATAACACATACAGCTAACTGTACTAATAACACATACAGCTAACTGTACTAATAACACACTAATGTCCCCACATAACAGCATACAGCTAACTGTACTAATAACACATTCATGTCCCCACATAACAGCATACAGCTAACTGTACTAATAACACATACAGCTAACTGTACTAATAACACATACAGCTAACTGTACTAATAACACACTAATGTCCCCACATAACAGCATACAGCTAACTGTACTAATAACACACTAATGTCCCCACATAACAGCATACAGCTAACTATACTAATAACACATTCATGTCCCCACATAACAGCATACAGCTAACTGTACTAATAACACATACAGCTAACTGTACTAATAACACATACAGCTAACTGTACTAATAACACACTAATGTCCCCACATAACAGCATACAGCTAACTATACTAATAACACATTCATGTCCCCACATAACAGCATACAGCTAACTGTACTAATAACACATACAGCTAACTGTACTAATAACACATACAGCTAACTGTACTAATAACACACTAATGTCCCCAAATAACAGCATACAGCTAACTGTACTAATAACACAATGTGCTGACCAACTGTGTGGAATACTCCAGCGTCTTTTCAACCTTAGCCTGAGCCTAGAAAGGGTCCCTGTGCTGTGGAAAACATCCTGCCTCGTCCCAGTGCCCAAGAAGGCACACCCCACTGTCCTGAATGACTTCAGACCTGTAGCGCTAACATCCCACATCGGGCAGTTAGCAACACAGGGGCCCCCCAGGGTACGGTCCTGTCCCCCTTCCTGTTCACCCTCTACACCTCAGACTTCAGATATAACTCTGAAACATGCCACCTACAGAAGTTCTCAGATGACTCTGCTATTGTAGGGTGCATCAGGGGTGGGCAGGAGGAGGAGTACAGGAGCACAATCAGTGACTTTGTGTTGTGGTGTGAGCAGAACCACCTTCAGCTCAACATCAGCAAAACAAAGGAGATGGTGGTGGACTTCAGGAGAACCAAGGCACAACTGACTGCAGTCCCTATACAGGGGATGGATGTGGAAATGGTTGTGTCATACAAGTTCCTGGGAGTCCATATGGACAACAGGCTGGAATGGGCCGGTAACACCGGGGCCCTGTACAAAAAGGGCCAGAGCCGACTCTACTTTCTGAGGAGGCTCAGGTCCTTCAACGTGTGCAGTAAACTACTGCATACCTTCTACCAGTCTGTGGTGGCCAGTGTCATCTTTTTTGCAGTGGTGTGCTGCTGAGCAAACATCAAAGCCGGTGATGCTTCTCGGGTAAATAAGCTGATCAGGAAGGCTAGCTCTGTCCTGGGGATGAGCCTTGACACTCTAGAGGAGGTGGCGGAGAGACGGATCCTGGCCAAACTGCTGGCCATCATGGACAACGTCACCCACCCTCTGCACGCTATGGTTATGACGCAGAGGAGCACTTTCAGTCACAGACTGATCCCACCACGGTGTGCCAGAGAGCGCTACAGGAGGTCCTTCCTGCCGGCGGCTATTAGACTATATAATGCCTCACCGGGGTGCCGTGCCGTCGGCAACATAGATCTGGAACTGTTGGGGTGCGAGGACCTAGTTTAACAATTATGCATCCATCCGTGAGTAACTCTGGTCCGTCAGCACTCATCCACTCAGGACCTATTTATTCATACAGGTCTGTATATACATACTCATGTACAGTTGTTATATCATATCATGTGCAATATTGTAAGTAATTCTTGGACTGAACTTACGTAGGCATTCACTCGGGAATGCATATTAGTATCCTGCCAGTTGCACCTTTTCTCATTGCTTTTAGTATATCGAATGTGCAATATGTGCTTTTATCTGTAATTAAACCCTGCGCACTAAGGACTGTATTTTAAGGGAATTACTATTATTACCCCAAATGATATCATACACACATTTAGCTATTAAAGTATATCTTCCTGTCATTTACCTGTACAGTTTATGTAACCATGAAAGTATTCACTTATCTGTAAATATAACTGTATACCTAACTGTACAGCTAATTTAACCATGCAAAATGTTCACTTACCTGTTCATTTAGCCAGTCTGTCTATTAAGTAAACTATTATTACCCTCGCTCATATCATAAGCATTTTTAGCTACTGAAGTATTTCTCTGCCGTCGACCTGTATTGTCAGGCTCTGGCCATAGAGAAGCTTTGCTTCTCTATATTTCTATGGTCAGAGTCTGGCAGATCTATCATTTCTATTTCTGTCTGGTGTGTGTGTGTAGGATCCCTAATTAGAGGCAGCTGCTATGCATTACCTCTAATTAGGGATCTTACTTATATGTCTGTGTTCCACTCCGTTGGCGTGGTTCATTGTTGTTATGTTATGTCCCGTGTTCCTTCAGATATATCATTTGTTATTTTGTATAGTTCGATAGTTCATTAAATAAAGATGTCGAACTATGGATACGCTGCGCCTTGGTCTCTCTACACACCCGAACGTGACAGAATGAACCACCACCCGACCAAGCAGCGTAAGGAAGGAGCAAAGGAGGAGAAAGGAAGACAGCGGCGTTATGGAGGTAAAGGAGCCCGTAGTCAACCCCAGGGAAATTTCGGGGGGGGGCTATGGGGGTGGTCTGGCAAGGAAGAGGACGCGCCAGTACCACTATCCATTTGGGATTCGCTGATGCCGAAATACAAGTGGGGGGCGCAAAGCAAGAGGGAAGAGAAGGAGTTAGAGGCATATTATGGAGGCATATTAGAGGAGATGAGGGAAAAGGAGGAATATTTGGAGAAACATTTTGGAGAAGTTCTGGAGGAAATGTGGGAGATAGCAGAGGAGGTTGAAGAGGAAATGTCGGAGCTGAATAATCCGTGCCCAGTCGCCTACTCCACTCCCGTGAAAGAGCAGTCCGCTTTACCGGTACCCAGTCGGGGTCCGGCCGTCTGCTCTACTCCAGTGCCAGAGCAGTCCGCTTTACCGGTGCCCAGTCTGGGTCCGGCCGTCTGCTACACTCCAGTAAGCCTCTCCAGTCCGGTACGTCATGTGCCTGCTCCTCGCACTCGCCCTGAGGTGCGTGTCACCAGTCCGGCGCCATCAGTGCCGACTTCACGCACCAGGCCTCCAGTGCGCCTCTCCAGTCCGGTACGTCATGTGCCTGCTCCCCGCACTAGCCCTGAGGTGCGTGTTGTTAGTCCTGTGCCACATGTGCCGACTTCACGCACCAGGCTTCCAGTGCGTGTGCCCAGCCAGGTTCCTCCAGTGCCAGCTCCACGCACCAGGCCTCCAGTGCGCCTCCCCAGTCCGGTACGTCCCGTGCCGACTCCCCGCACTCTACCTCCAGTGCGTGTGCAAAGTCCGGTACGTCCCGTGCCGACTCCCCGCACTCAACCTCCAGTGCGCCTCCCTAGCCCGGTACGTCCCGTGCCGACTCCCCGCACTCGACCTCCAGTGCGTGTGCCCAGCCAGGTTCCTCCAGAGCCAGCTCCACGCACCAGGCCTCCAGTGCGCCTCCCCAGTCCGGTACGTCCCGTGCCGACTCCCCGCACTCTACCTCCAGTGCGTGTGCAAAGTCCGGTACGTCCCGTGCCGACTCCCCGCACTCGACCTCCAGTGCGTGTGCCCAGCCAGGTTCCTCCAGTACCAGCTCCACGCACCAGGCCTCCAGTGCGCCTCTACAGTCCGGTACGTCCCGTGCCGACTCCCCGCACTCGACTTCCAGTGCGTGAGCCCAGCCAGGTGCCTCCAGTGCCGACTCCACGCACCAGGCCTCCAGTGCGCCTCCCCAGCCCGGTACGTCCCGTGCCGACTCCCCGCACTCGACTTCCAGTGCGTGAGCCCAGCCAGGTGCCTCCAGTGCCAGCTCTACGCATCAGACCGTCGGTGCGCCTCGACATCCCGGAGCCTCTCGTGATGATCGACAGCCCAGAGCCTCTCGTGATGATCGACAGCCCGGAGCCTCTCGTGATGGTCGACAGCCCGGAGCCTCCCGTGATGGTCGACAGCCCGGAGCCTCCCGTGATGGTCGACAGCCCGGAGCCTCCCGTGATGGTCGACAGCCCGGAGCCTTCCGTGACGATCGACAGCCCGGAGCCTCCCGTGACGGTCGACAGCCCGGAGCCTCCCGTGACGCTCGACAGCCCGGAGCCTCCCGTGACGCTCGACAGCCCGGAGCCTCCCGTGACGCTCGACAGCCCGGAGCCTCCCGTGACGCTCGACAGCCCGGAGCCTCCCGTGACGCTCGACAGCCCGGAGCCTCCCGTGACGCTCGACAGCCCGGAGCCTCCCGTGACGCTCGACAGCCCGGAGCCTCCCGTGACGCTCGACAGCCCGGAGCCTCCCGTGACGCTCGACAGCCCGGAGCCTCCCGTGACGCTCGACAGCCCGGAGCCTCCCGTGACGCTCGACAGCCCGGAGCCTCCCGTGACGCTCGACAGCCCGGAGCCTCCCGTGACGCTCGACAGCCCGGAACCTCCCGTGACGCTCGACAGCCCGGAACCTTCCGTGACGCTCGACAGCCCGGAACCTTCCGTGAAGATCGACAGCCCGGAACCTTCCGTGACGATCGACAGCCCGGAACCTTCCGTGACGATTATATGGCCGGAGTCGCCTGCCACACCGGTGCTCAGTCCTGGCCCGGTTATTTGCCCCGCTCCATGGCCTGAACTTATTTCCCCACCATTGTTGTATCCAGGACCGGTGGGTTGCCCCTTTACATGGCCGGAGTCGCCTGCCACACCGGTGCCCAGTCCTGGCCCGGTTATTTGCCCCGCTCCATGGCCTGAGCCTTTTTCCCCACCATGGTCATTTCTAGGACTGGTGGGTTGCCCCTTTATATGGCCGGAGTCGCCTGTTACACCGATGCCCAGTCCTGGCCCGGTTATTTGCCCCGCTCCTTGGCCTGAGCCTTTTGCCCCACCATGGTCATTTCCAGGACCAGTGGGTTGCCCCTTTAAATGGCCTGAGTCGCCAGCCACACCGGGCCCAGTAGAAATGGGGAGGAAGCTAGCCACTTCGCCGGGGCCGGAACCGCCACCTGCGATCGTGTGATGTTTTTTTTTCCTCCCTTACCCTTCCCTCATGTTTGTGTTTATTTTCTTGCGGCCGGGAGTCCGCGCCTTTGGGGGGGGGTACTGTCAGGCTCTGGCCATAGAGAAGCTTTGCTTCTCTATATTTCTATGGTCAGAGTCTGGCAGATCTATCATTTCTATTTCTGTCTGGTGTGTGTGTGTAGGATCCCTAATTAGAGGCAGCTGCTATGCATTACCTCTAATTAGGGATCTTACTTATATGTCTGTGTTCCACTCCGTTGGCGTGGTTCATTGTTGTTATGTTATGTCCCGTGTTCCTTCAGATATATCATTTGTTATTTTGTATAGTTCGATAGTTCATTAAATAAAGATGTCGAACTATGGATACGCTGCGCCTTGGTCTCTCTACACACCCGAACGTGACATGTATAGTATAGTTAACCATCCAACATCCACCAACGTATAGTGTACATATTCAGCCAACCACCCATACTATGCAATGTCTTTTATAGCTTTTTGCACTCCAGATATCTTGTATTTCTATACTCATCTATCTATCTATCTATCTATCTATCTATCTATCTATCTATCTATCTATCTATCTATCTATCTATCTATCTATCTATCTATCTATCTATCTATCTATCTATCTATCTATCTATCTATCTATCTATCTATCTATCTATCTATCTATCTATCTATCTATCTATCTATCTATCTATCTATCTATCTACAGCTAACTGTACTAATAACACATTAATGTCCCTCCCTCATTCTAACCCCTCCCTCCCTCATTCTAATCCCCCCCTCCCTCATTCTAACCCCTCCCTCCCTCATTCTAACCCCTCCCTCCTTCATTCTAATCCCACCCTCCCTCATTCTAACCCCTCCCTCCATAATTCTAACCCCTCCCTCCCTCATTCTAACCCCTCCCTCCTTCATTCTAACCCCTCCCTCATTCTAACCCCTCCCTCATTCTAACTCCTCCCTCCCTCATTCTAACCCCTCCCTTCATCATTCTAACCCCTCCCTCCCTCATTCTAACCCCTCCCTTCATCATTCTAACCCCTCCCTCCCTCATTCTAACCCCTCCCTTCATCATTCTAACCCCTCCCTTCATCATTCTAACCCCTCCCTCCCTCCCTCATTCTAACCCCTCCCTTCATCATTCTAACCCCTCCCTTCATCATTATAACCCCTCCCTCCCTCATTCTAACCCCTCCCTTCATCATTCTAACCCCTCCCTCCCTCATTCTAACCCCTCCCTCATTCTAACCCCTCCCTTCATCATTCTAACCCCTCCCTTCATCATTATAACCCCTCCCTCCCTCATTCTAACCCCTCCCTTCATCATTCTAACCCCTCCCTCCCTCATTCTAACCCCTCCCTCCTTCATTCTAATCCCACCCTCCCTCATTCTAACCCCTCCCTCCATAATTCTAACCCCTCCCTCCTTCATTCTAATCCCACCCTCCCTCATTCTAACCCCTCCCTCCATAATTCTAACCCCTCCCTCCCTCATTCTAACCCCTCCCTCCTTCATTCTAACCCCTCCCTCATTCTAACCCCTCCCTCATTCTAACTCCTCCCTCCCTCATTCTAACCCCTCCCTTCATCATTCTAACCCCTCCCTCCCTCATTCTAACCCCTCCCTTCATCATTCTAACCCCTCCCTCCCTCATTCTAACCCCTCCCTTCATCATTCTAACCCCTCCCTTCATCATTCTAACCCCTCCCTCCCTCATTCTAACCCCTCCCTCCTTCATTCTAACCCCTCCCTCCTTCATTCTAATCCCACCCTCCCTCATTCTAACCCCTCCCTCCCTCATTCTAACCCCTCCCTCCCTCATTCTAAATCCTCCCTCCCTCATTCTAACCCCTCCCTTCATCATTCTAACCCCTCCCTCCCTCATTCTAACCCCTCCCTCATTCTAACCCCTCCCTTCATCATTCTAACCCCTCCCTTCATCATTATAACCCCTCCCTCCCTCATTCTAACCCCTCCCTTCATCATTCTAACCCCTCCCTTCATCATTATAACCCCTCCCTCATTCTAACCCCTCCCTTCATCATTCTAACCCCTCCCTTCATCATTATAACCCCTCCCTCATTCTAACCCCTCCCTTCATCATTATAACCCCTCCCTCCCTCGTTTAGTTTTCTCTGAAAGTAGTTGCTGACTTATGCTGTTCTAACCCCTCCCCCTCACACATGACGCAGGCACACCCACACACAGTTTCTAAACTGGGACCGACCACAAAGGTCAGATAGAATTTCTGCTGAAAAATGAAATCAGTGGTGAGGTGGGGACAGAGAGAGAGACAGAAACAGAGACAAGGACAGATAGAGAGACAGAAACAGAGACAAGGACAGAGAGAGAGACAGAAACAGAGACAAGGACAGATAGAGAGACAGAAACAGAGACAAGGACAGATAGAGAGACAGAAACAGAGACAAGGACAGAGAGAGAGACAGAAACAGAGACAAGGACAGAGAGAGAGACTGAAACAGAGACAAGGACAGATAGAGAGACTGAAACAGAGACAAGGACAGAGAGAGAGACTGAAACAGAGACAAGGACAGATAGAGAGACAGAAACAGAGACAAGGACAGAGAGAGAGACAGAAACAGAGACAAGGACAGATAGAGAGACAGAAACAGAGACAAGGACAGATAGAGAGACAGAAACAGAGACAAGGACAGAGAGAGAGACAGAAACAGAGACAAGGACAGAGAGAGAGACTGAAACAGAGACAAGGACAGATAGAGAGACTGAAACAGAGACAAGGACAGAGAGAGAGACTGAAACAGAGACAAGGACAGAGAGAGAGACTGAAACACAGACAAGGACAGAGAGAGAGACTGAAACAGAGACAAGGACAGAGAGAGAGACTGAAACAGAGACAAGGACAGATAGAGAGACTGAAACAGAGACAAGGACAGAGAGAGAGACTGAAACAGAGACAAGGACAGAGAGAGAGACTGAAACAGAGACAAGGACAGATAGAGAGACTGAAACAGAGACAAGGACAGAGAGAGAGAGACTGAAACAGAGACAAGGACAGATAGAGAGACTGAAACAGAGACAAGGACAGAGAGAGAGACTGAAACAGAGACAAGGACAGAGAGAGAGACTGAAACAGAGACAAGGACAGATAGAGAGACTGAAACAGAGACAAGGACAGAGAGAGAGACTGAAACAGAGACAAGGACAGAGAGAGAGACTGAAACAGAGACAAGGACAGAGAGAGAGACTGAAACAGAGACAAGGACAGAGAGAGAGACTGAAACAGAGACAAGGACAGATAGAGAGACTGAAACAGAGACAAGGACAGAGAGAGAGACTGAAACAGAGACAAGGACAGAGAGAGAGACTGAAACAGAGACAAGGACAGAGAGAGAGACTGAAACAGAGACAAGGACAGATAGAGAGACTGAAACAGAGACAAGGACAGAGAGAGAGACTGAAACAGAGACAAGGACAGATAGAGAGACTGAAACAGAGACAAGGACAGATAGAGAGACTGAAACAGAGACAAGGACAGAGAGAGAGACTGAAACAGAGACAAGGACAGAGAGAGAGACTGAAACAGAGACAAGGACAGAGAGAGAGACTGAAACAGAGACAAGGACAGAGAGAGAGACTGAAACAGAGACAAGGACAGAGAGAGAGACTGAAACAGAGACAAGGACAGAGAGAGAGACTGAAACAGAGACAAGGACAGAGAGAGAGACTGAAACAGAGACAAGGACAGAGAGAGAGACTGAAACAGAGACAAGGACAGAGAGAGAGACTGAAACAGAGACAAGGACAGAGAGAGAGACTGAAACAGAGACAAGGACAGATAGAGAGACTGAAACAGAGACAAGGACAGAGAGAGAGACTGAAACAGAGACAAGGACAGAGAGAGAGACTGAAACAGAGACAAGGACAGAGAGAGAGACTGAAACAGAGACAAGGACAGAGAGAGAGACTGAAACAGAGACAAGGACAGAGAGAGAGACTGAAACAGAGACAAGGACAGATAGAGAGACTGAAACAGAGACAAGGATAGAGAGAGAGACTGAAACAGAGACAAGGACAGATAGAGAGACTGAAACAGAGACAAGGACAGAGAGAGAGACTGAAACAGAGACAAGGACAGAGAGAGAGACTGAAACAGAGACAAGGACAGAGAGAGAGGAGGAAGAGAAGGGGGACAACAGATGGAAAACATGCTGCAGGGAGGTAGAATGGAGGAAGAGGAGGAGGGGAGGCGGGGAGGAGGAGAGGAAGAGAAGGAGAAAGAGGAGGATGACAAGAGGAGGAGGGGAGGAGGTCCTATCTTGCCTGGTAAGGTTCTAGTAATGTTCCACTAAGGTTGTGTTGGTCCTATCTTGCCTGGTAAGGTTCTAGTAAGGTTCCACTAAGGTTGTGTTGGTCTTATCCTGCCTGGTAAGGTTCTAGTAAGGTTCCACTAAGGTTGTGTTGGTCCTATCTTGCCTAGTAAGGTTCTAGTACGGTTCCACTAAGGTTGGGTTGGTCCTATCTTCCCTAGTAAGGTTCTAGTAAGGTTCCACTAAGGTTGTGTTGGTCCTACCTTGCCTGGTAAGGTTCTAGTAAGGTTCCACTAAGGTTGTGTTGGTCCTATCTTGCCTGGTAAGGTTCTAGTAAGGTTCCACTAAGGTTGTGTTGGTCTTATCCTGCCTGGTAAGGTTCTAGTAAGGTTTCACTAAGGTTGTGTTGGTCCTATCCTGTCTAGTAAGGTTCTAGTAAGGTTCCACTAAGGTTGTGTTGGTCCTATCTTGCCTAGTAAGGTTCTAGTAAGGTTCCACTAAGGTTGTGTTGGTCCTATCTTGTCTAGTATGGTTCTAGTAAGGTTCCACTAAGGTTGTGTTGGTCCTATCTTGCCTGGTAAGGTTCTAGTAAGGTTCCACTAAGGTTGTGTTGGTCTTATCCTGCCTGGTAAGGTTCTAGTAAGGTTCCACTAAGGTTGTGTTGGTCCTATCCTGTCTAGTAAGGTTCTAGTAAGTTTCCACTAAGGTTGTGTTGGTCCTATCTTGCCTAGTAAGGTTCTAGTAAGGTTCCACTAAGGTTGTGTTGGTCCTATCTTGCCTAGTAAGGTTCTAGTAAGGTTCCACTAAGGTTGTGTTGGTCCTATCTTGCCTGGTAAGGTTCTAGTAAGGTTCCACTAAGGTTGTGTTGGTCTTATCCTGCCTGGTAAGGTTCTAGTAAGGTTCCACTAAGGTTGTGTTGGTCTTATCCTGCCTGGTAAGGTTCTAGTAAGGTTCCACTAAGGTTGTGTTGGTCTTATCCTGCCTGGTAAGGTTCTAGTAAGGTTCCACTAAGGTTGTGTTGGTCTTATCCTGCCTGGTAAGGTTCTAGTAAAGTTCCACTAAGGTTGTGTTGGTCTTATCCTGCCTGGTAAGGTTCTAGTAAGGTTTCACTAAGGTTGTGTTGGTCCTATCCTGTCTAGTAAGGTTCTAGTAAGGTTCCACTAAGGTTGTGTTGGTCCTACCTTGCCTGGTGGAGACGTTCCTCTCGTTGCCGGCGGTGAGAACCACCTGAGGGTGACTCTGCTCCAGAGAGAACATCTCATCCTTCCCCACGCGGCTACTCTTCCCGCTCTTCATGGTCCCGCTCGGCCCCGAAGGCGCCAGGTAGCGCCCGGAACAATCCCTGAACGCCACCTTCCCGGAGCGGAACTCCAGTGTGTATCCGGTGGTTTTGTCAGGCGTGGCCTCCAGGCTGCCGTCGTTCTTCAGGAAGCGGTTATCAGAGGTCTGGAGATGATAGCGTTGGTCCAGGAACACCAGGGTGACCAGAGAGTCAACACCCCACGGGACGTCACGGTCTATAGATACCTCAGAGTGGTCGGGGTTAGAGGTCAGGTGGGCGTAACGCTTCCTGGCCAGGCTGAACAGGTTCACCTGGGGGGGGGTTAGAGGTCAGAGGGGGGTTTGGAGGTGGGGTGGTGGTGGTGGTGGTGGGTGTGTGTGTGTGTGTTACCTGGGGATGCATGGCCAGGTGGACACACCACTTCTCTGCTGCTGACACCGTCTGGAACACACACACGTATCCAATGTTTATACACATGTTTCACAAACACACACACACACACACCCCAACACTGCACACTATATAAACACAGCACTATAGGCTGTACACACACACACACACACACACACACACACACACACCCCAACACTGCACACTATATAAACACAGCACTATAGGCTGTACACACACACACACACACACACCCCAACACTGCACACTATATAAACACAGCACTATAGGCTGTACACACACACACACACACACACACACCCCAACACTGCACACTATATAAACACAGCACTATAGGCTGTACACACACACACACACACACACCCCAACACTGCACACTATATAAACACAGCACTATAGGCTGTACACACACACACACACACACACCAACCTGGTCTCAGAGGATTTACTATTATTCTGTAAGGAAATCCGAGACACAATATCATGTTACATTTCATATGGTATGTATTCATTTGTGGATGTCGATCATCCATCTAATGTGATACCTATGTTACGAATTACTAACTTTAGCTGGGCTAGGGGTTAGGGTTAAGGGTTAAGGGTTAAGGTTAGGAGTTAGGTTAAAGGATCAAAGGTTGCTAGATGTTTATACGCCCACACATACACCTAGACCAACCACCCTCCTTTCATTGTTGCCTTCTGTCTTGTAACCATACCAAATGTAACATATATTAGTGATGTGCGTTTAGTATTTTAGGTCTAGTCTCTGAAAGCAGGCCTCCTCATACCTGAGCGAAGCAGCTGATCCGGTCTTCGCTGCCTCCCAGAAACCTCCCGTAGGGCTCGGAGAGCAGCGACCAGCGGCCGTCATCATGCGCCGTTAACACCAGCCTGCAGTCTTTGCCTCGAGACTCGCTCTCCCCGGTAACGTTCCCGTCTTTATCGGTACCCAGATACCGTCCGAGGTGTGACCGGAGGAACACCACGCTGCCGCTAGAGTCTCCCGCCGCGTCGCTGCTGTTCTGCTCCAACGTCCACATCTGTTTCTTCTTCAGGCTGGCGGCGGAGGCGTTGATTTTAAAACCAAACGTTTCAGCCGTTAGATATTTATTCCCTGCGTTAATCAGCCCGAGCTGGATCTGCAGGACGTCGCCACCGCTTGTACAAGAGCCGTTAGAAGACATGATCCTGACCTGACCGTCCGTTCGGACCGGGAACAGAGAGCTAAAGAGAGAGAGAGAGAGAGAGAGAGTTGCTGTGTGCGTGTGAGAAGGCTCCGGTAATGTAGTGCGGTGGTTGAAATAAAGGAGGTCCTTTGTACTGTGAGAGTGTGTGTAGAGTGTGTGTAGAGTGTGTGGAAGTGTGTGTGGTGGCTGCAGGGTTGGCACGCCGGTGGCTCTGTCCCTAACTGAAGATACAGACAGCCTCATGCTGCAGAGGATGGGAGAGAACTGCACCACACACGCCACAGACACCCACTGACCCGTCATTCAGGCAGTCTTAGGTCCTTAGTAAAGGTTTCAGCCCTTTGGGTCCAGCCGTAGAGTTATATTACAAGTGCACTTCCAAGAAGGCTCAAGGTCATTGGCCACAGAAATGACATCAAATCACGTTATATGTCCAGTAGCTTTGATTGGACTGATCATGTCAACATCATACTTTAACAATCTTAGCCAGCAGTCATCATCATGAACCAAGTCTACTGGCTAATCCTTCTCATCATGAATCAAGTCTACTGGATAATCCTTCTCATCATGAATCAAGTCTACTGGATAATCCTTCTCATCATGAATCAAGTCTACTGGATAATCCTTCTCATCATGAATCAAGTCTACTGGATAATCCTTCTCATCATGAATCAAGTCTACTGGATAATCCTTGTCATATGAAGAGAGATAATGAAGAGATAATAGAGATAAAAGGTGCTCATCAGCCATTGGACATAAATATTACACAACAAGTTGGAGATCGCTAATTCAACAATGAGTGGTTTGTAAGGAATCGGTAACAGTGGCTCGGTTATTCTCTTTCTCATTCATGACAAGATTTGGCCACGAAGGACCGCCGTGCCACTTCCCTGTTCCAGCACATCACAGCAACGTGAGTCAAAAGGTCTTATGCTGCTGTGACCGGTGTGAAATTCTGTCGCTGTACATTTTAAAAGTGCTGAACATATAGTTATACTGACTACGTCCGTCTTCGCTCGCTCATTAATGTCTTCATCAATATTACTGATTGCCTCTTATCCGCTTGTCGTATCCTTATACCATAGTTTTTACATCTCAATCGTCAGTAGAAACCACATGTGTTTAAGCAAGTCATCCATATCAGCTGTGTTTTTTTAAAAGGCAGTAAATGAGGCTGAATGAAGTGTTTCGCTGCCCGACAAGGCTTCGCTGTTAGCCAGGTGTAGCAGTGGTAAGGTGTTGGGACTCTGCTGTTAGCCAGGTGTACCAGTGGTAAGGTGTTGGGACAGCGTTGGGACAGCGTTTGTCAACGTTATAGTGACATTCATGTATTGTTTAGTGTTGTGTTGTGACTTTGCTGGCAGGCATCTAAACATTTTTTGTTTGTTTGCCCCACCAAGATTTCCATGCTAAAATCACCACTGCACACACCCCACCTGTATGCACATAGAAACCTGACTCTTCAGCATGAAGAGACTGTTACACAAGTAGAGTAGTCTAGAGAGGGAGAGATGGGAGGAGGAAACAGATAGATAGATAGATAGATAGATAGATAGATAGATAGATAGATAGATAGCTAGATA
>JAKYLM010000068.1:440862-443362 GCA_023634145.1 Thymallus thymallus
TGACCCCTTTGAGTATTTATCCAACAGTTCTGTCTCTTCTTCAGTGAGAGCCGATCTCCATTTTACAAGTGCTTTTGCTACTATACGGCATGATTTGAGTCCTAAATGCTCAGCAATTGCAGTCGCATTCTTAAAAGCAGGTCCTGCTATTTGAAGTAATTGATCAATCACCGTTAACTTGGCGTTGCACAAAGTCTTTTCTGGTATGGCAAAAGAAAACTCACGTGATAAGTCCAAACGTGAGCCACCTACCAAAGGTTCCTGCAGTAGCCAAAACAGAGAAGTAACATTGCTTTCCCTATTTTTCTTAAATAGGGACCAGACTTTGAATAAATTACGATAAAAAACTGGAGAATTAGATAGTCTTAATCTTTGAGAGTCCATCCAGAATAAAGTTTTGTCCAATCCTAGGCCTTCAATATTCCGAAGAATTGCACAGGCAGCTCCCATCCAACTTGACTCCGAAGAGCACTTTAAAAGTCTTTGTACATACTGCAAACGAAATGCAGCCGTTCTGCTCTGCAAGTGTATCAAACCAAAACCTCCTTCGTCTTTTGGTAAATACAAAACACTTTTTGATACCCAGTGCATTCTGTCCCAGAAGAAATCTATTAACATTGACTGTATTTTCCCCAGTACATCCACCGGGGGATCTATGCAGGCTAGGCGGTGCATAAGTGCAGAGGCAACCAGATTGTTTATAATCAAAATTCTTCCTTTATAAGAAATTTTAGGGAGTAAAAACCTCCACTTATCCAGTCGCCCTTTGACCTTTTCAACAGTGCCTTCAAAATTATTTTTTATAACATTTTCATTTCCTAAAAAAACTCCTAGATATTTAAAACCATCTCTTGTCCATTTTAAACCATCAGGAACTCTTGGTTCACCTTTTGGCCATTTTCCAACTAATATGGCTTCGCTTTTTTTCCAGTTAACCTTTGCTGAAGAAAGAGTTTTAAAATCATCTAAAATCTTCAACATCACATTGACATCATTTGGTTCACTGATTATGACAATGACGTCATCAGCGTACGCTGATAACTTAAAAACATTAGCACAATTTGGTAAACACAGACCACATACATCAGTTCTTAATTTATTTAACAATGGTTCTATGGCTAAGGTGTATAACATGCCTGACAGCGCACAGCCTTGTCTGACACCCCTGTACACACTAAACGGAGAGCATAAGTCACCATTAATCTTTAATATACTCTCAACGCCACAATACATCATTTTTATCATTGCAATAAAATCTGAACTAAAACCAAAGGCTTTTAAAACACTCCATAAATAAATATGCTCAACTCTGTCGAAAGCCTTCTCTTGATCAATTGATATCATACCAAAATCTACGCCAAAAATTTTTCCACAGTCCAAAATGTCTCTAATAAAAGAAACATTATCAAAAATTCTTCTTCCTGGTACGCAATATGACTGATCTGGATGAACAATGGATTCAATAACTTCACCCAATCTAATTGCTAAAGCTTTAGACAATATTTTATAGTCATTACATAATAAACTTACTGGTCTCCAATTTATAATGTCATTTAAGTCTCCTTTTTTTGGCAATAAGGTAATAATTGCTCTCCGGCAGCTACGCGGCAGTTGTCCATGTACCAGACTCTCATTAAAAACTGTTACTAATTCTGGACCCATTTCTACCCAAAAAGATTTATAAAATTCAGTTGTAATGCCATCAATACCTGGTGCTTTTCCATTTTCCATTTTTTTAAGGGCATTTTCAAGCTCCACTAAACTCAAACTTTTACTAATTTCCTCATTTGCATTTTTAGTTATCTGTGGTAAATTTTCAAAAAAATCCAAATTACCATCTTGTTCTTCAGAAATTTCACTTTTGTACAAATCTTTATAAAAATGTACAGCTCTTTTCCTAATATCTGAGGGATTTGTCAACAAAATTCCTTTTTCAGACCGCAAGGCATGAATAAATTTTTTCTGACCATTCTTTTTTTCTAAACTAAAAAAGAATTTTGAAGGAGCATCCATTAATTCCGCACTTTGGAAACGAGATCTAATGATAGCACCTTGTGTTGTACAACCTAGCATATCAGCTAACAAATTATTTTTCTTTTTTATGTGCTCTATATAGGTGGCATCATTTATGGACCCTGCAAGCTCTTGTAGCTTCAACAACTCTTCTTCTAACACACTCATTGAGCTATTTATTTCTCTTGTGGCGTTGCGAGTATATTGTTGACACAATTGTTTGATTTGTATCTTCACAAAATCCCACCACTGTTGTAATGTCAAGAAAGAAGACTTCATAGCTTTAGCATTTTTCCAAAACTCTTTAAAAACTTCTCTAAAAAAAAAGTCGCCTAATAAATTATTGTTAAAATGCCAATAAGCACTTTTTGATTTCACAAAACTTTTTGTTACAACACATTTTATCAAGCTGTGATCAGAAAAACAAACAGGACTGATTGAACATTCTCTAAACATACTTAATTGGTGCTTAAAACCATAGAATCTA
>JAKYLM010000068.1:448362-458362 GCA_023634145.1 Thymallus thymallus
ACTATATGAACAACATGTTAGTAAACCTTCCATCAGTCTTTATGGTATAACTTGACTATATGAACAACATGTTAGTAAACCTTCCATCAGTCTTTATGGTATAACTTGACTATATGAACGACATGTTAGTAGACCTTCCATCAGTCTTTATGGTATAACTTGACTATATGAACAACATGTTAGTAAACCTTCCATCAGTCTTTATGGTATAACTTGACTATATGAACAACATGTTAGTAAACCTTCCATCAGTCTTTATGGTATAACTTGACTATATGAACGACATGTTAGTAAACCTTCCATCAGTCTTTATGGTATAACTTGACTATATGAACAACATGTTAGTAAACCTTCCATCAGTCTTTATGGTATAACTTGACTATATGAACAACATGTTAGTAAACCTTCCATCAGTCTTTATGGTATAACTTGACTATATGAACGACATGTTAGTAAACCTTCCATCAGTCTTTATGGTATAACTTGACTATATGAACAACATGTTAGTAAACCTTCCATCAGTCTTTATGGTATAACTTGACTATATGAACGACATGTTAGTAAACCTTCCATCAGTCTTTATGGTATAACTTGACTATATGAACAACATGTTAGTAAACCTTCCATCAGTCTTTATGGTATAACTTGACTATATGAACAACATGTTAGTAAACCTTCCATCAGTCTTTATGGTATAACTTGACTATATGAACAACATGTTAGTAAACCTTCCATCAGTCTTTATGGTATAACTTGACTATATGAACGACATGTTAGTAAACCTTCCATCAGTCTTTATGGTATAACTTGACTATATGAACGACATGTTAGTAAACCTTCCATCAGTCTTTATGGTATAACTTGACTATATGAACGACATGTTAGTAAACCTTCCATCAGTCTTTATGGTATAACTTGACTATATGAACAACATGTTAGTAAACCTTCCATCAGTCTTTATGGTATAACTTGACTATATGAACAACATGTTAGTAAACCTTCCATCAGTCTTTATGGTATAACTTGACTATATGAACAACATGTTAGTAAACCTTCCATCAGTCTTTATGGTATAACTTGACTATATGAACAACATGTTAGTAAACCTTCCATCAGTCTTTATGGTATAACTTGACTATATGAACAACATGTTAGTAAACCTTCCATCAGTCTTTATGGTATAACTTGACTATATGAACAACATGTTAGTAAACCTTCCATCAGTCTTTATGGTATAACTTGACTATATGAACAACATGTTAGTAAACCTTCCATCAGTCTTTATGGTATAACTTGACTATATGAACGACATGTTAGTAAACCTTCCATCAGTCTTTATGGTATAACTTGACTATATGAACAACATGTTAGTAAACCTTCCATCAGTCTTTATGGTATAACTTGACTATATGAACAACATGTTAGTAAACCTTCCATCAGTCTTTATGGTATAACTTGACTATATGAACAACATGTTAGTAAACCTTCCATCAGTCTTTATGGTATAACTTGACTATATGAACAACATGTTAGTAAACCTTCCATCAGTCTTTATGGTATAACTTGACTATATAAACAACATGTTAGTAAACCTTCCATCAGTCTTTATGGTATAACTTGACTATATGAACAACATGTTAGTAAACCTTCCATCAGTCTTTATGGTATAACTTGACTATATGAACAACATGTTAGTAAACCTTCCATCAGTCTTTATGGTATAACTTGACTATATGAACAACATGTTAGTAAACCTTCCATCAGTCTTTATGGTATAACTTGACTATATGAACAACATGTTAGTAAACCTTCCATCAGTCTTTATGGTATAACTTGACTATATGAACAACATGTTAGTAAACCTTCCATCAGTCTTTATGGTATAACTTGACTATATGAACAACATGTTAGTAAACCTTCCATCAGTCTTTATGGTATAACTTGACTATATGAACAACATGTTAGTAAACCTTCCATCAGTCTTTATGGTATAACTTGACTATATGAACAACATGTTAGTAAACCTTCCATCAGTCTTTATGGTATAACTTGACTATATGAACAACATGTTAGTAAACCTTCCATCAGTCTTTATGGTATAACTTGACTATATGAACAACATGTTAGTAAACCTTCCATCAGTCTTTATGGTATAACTTGACTATATGAACAACATGTTAGTAAACCTTCCATCAGTCTTTATGGTATAACTTGACTATATGAACGACATGTTAGTAAACCTTCCATCAGTCTTTATGGTATAACTTGACTATATGAACGACATGTTAGTAAACCTTCCATCAGTCTTTATGGTATAACTTGACTATATGAACGACATGTTAGTAAACCTTCCATCAGTCTTTATGGTATAACTTGACTATATGAACGACATGTTAGTAAACCTTCCATCAGTCTTTATGGTATAACTTGACTATATGAACGACATGTTAGTAAACCTTCCATCAGTCTTTATGGTATAACTTGACTATATGAACAACATGTTAGTAAACCTTCCATCAGTCTTTATGGTATAACTTGACTATATGAACAACATGTTAGTAAACCTTCCATCAGTCTTTATGGTATAACTTGACTATATGAACAACATGTTAGTAAACCTTCCATCAGTCTTTATGGTATAACTTGACTATATGAACAACATGTTAGTAAACCTTCCATCAGTCTTTATGGTATAACTTGACTATATGAACAACATGTTAGTAAACCTTCCATCAGTCTTTATGGTATAACTTGACTATATGAACAACATGTTAGTAAACCTTCCATCAGTCTTTATGGTATAACTTGACTATATGAACGACATGTTAGTAAACCTTCCATCAGTCTTTATGGTATAACTTGACTATATGAACAACATGTTAGTAAACCTTCCATCAGTCTTTATGGTATAACTTGACTATATGAGCAACATGTTAGTAAACCTTCCATCAGTCTTTATGGTATAACTTGACTATATGAACGACATGTTAGTAAACCTTCCATCAGTCTTTATGGTATAACTTGACTATATGAACGACATGTTAGTAAACCTTCCATCAGTCTTTATGGTATAACTTGACTATATGAACGACATGTTAGTAAACCTTCCATCAGTCTTTATGGTATAACTTGACTATATGAACAACATGTTAGTAAACCTTCCATCAGTCTTTATGGTATAACTTGACTATATGAACGACATGTTAGTAAACCTTCCATCAGTCTTTCCATGTTGTTAGCTATTGAGCAGTCTTAAGGCTTGGGGATAGAAGCCCAAGCCTGTGTGTGTGTGTATGTATAGTGTGTGTGAGGTCACTTCCTGTGTATTTCAGGTGTGACGCCGTGAGAACCCATCTTCCTGTCTCTCCTCTCCTCATATGCCCTTATTAGGCCAGCTGTGTGTGTGTCAGAACAGATACAGATTGCACTACATTCCTCAAAGTGATCAGCCTGGTTTTTGTCAGTGCCTTGGTAACCTTGGTAACAGAACCCTCACCCTGTAGTAGTCACTTCTCACACCAGAGATTCAAGTTAACTTCATATTTTATTTAACCAGGCAAGTCAGTTAAGAACAAGTTCTTATTTACAATGACAGCCTACCTACAGGGTCATGACGCCCCTGGAGCAAATTAGGGGTAAGTGCCTTGCTCAAGGACACATCAACAGGTTTTTTCACCTTGTCGGCTTGGGTACAAGTGACCTTCCGGTTACTGGACCAATGCTTTAACCGCTAGGCTACCTGCCACCCAACGCTCATAGTAGCAGACCCTGGGCTCTGGCTCTGGAATGTCAGTCTACACCACAAAGATTACACCAACACTATACCTCACATTTTAGCTGGGCCTTGCATTGTCCCAACCACGACCTGACTATAGATACCTTGTAGCTGTAATGTGGAATCATTAGTAGGTTACCAATATAGACCTACCAGCCTAATACATTTCAAACTAAGATCCCTCTACGTTAGATATACAACTAACTATTATCTTATTTTAACCATAATCACGGTGAACATGACAGAGACTAATGATAATACATATTATGCCGATCATTGAATATGATGACACCTATCTAATCAATGAACCTATGTTAGATAGGATGTAATATTGTGTATAGTAGGGCCTACACCTTATTGCCCTAACAGTACTGTCAATGCAGAGGCCAGTATGGCTCAATGCGACAAGCCGAGTGGATACGCCTCGACCAATCAGGAGCCGCCCTGCAGTACTGTAATGATGTATTAACCTCTGACCCCTGACCTCATCCTACCATAAGCCCTCTGTCCTCATGCTGGGACCAGTACTGTAATGATGTATTAACCTCTGACCCCTGACCTCATACTACCATAAGCCCTCTGTCCTCATGCTGGGACCAGCACTGTAATGATGTATTAACCTCTGACCCCTGACCTCATCCTACCATAAGCTCTCTGTCCTCATGCTGGGACCAGCACTGTAATGATGTATTAACCTCTGACCCCTGACCTCATCCTACCATAAGCTCTCTGTCCTCATGCTGGGACCAGTACTGTAATGATGTATTAACCTCTGACCCCTGACCTCATCCTACCATAAGCCCTCTGTCCTCATGGTGGGATCAGTACTGTAATGATTTTAGTGAACAACGACAGTGTAACATCCCTTGTGGGTCTCCATCCTGGGTTAGGGTTAGGGTTAGGGTTAGGGTTAGTCTCCCAGCCAATAGGCAGACCTGCTTACCACTGCTCCAATAAGGGTTAACCCTTTTGGGGGCAATCGTAACAGGCCTACCTGGGTAAGGGTTGGTTCCAGGACTACATGAGTCCCACTGTTTGTTTGATATCAATATGGTCAACAGATCTGTTTGTGCCTTAGCCAGCTCCTATGTAATTATCTAGGGAGACCTGTGTAGTCCTGGTATTCTGGTGTAGGATGTATGTGTGTAGTCCTGGTATTCTGGTGTAGGATGTATGTGTGTAGTCCTGGTATTCTGGTGTAGGATGTATGTGTGTTGTCCTGGTATTCTGGTGTAGGATGTATGTGTGTAGTCCTGGTATTCTGGTATAGGATGTATGTGTGTAGTCCTGGTATTCTGGTGTAGGATGTATGTGTGTAGTCCTGGTATTCTGGTGTAGGATGTATGTGTGTAGTCCTGGTATTCTGGTGTAGGATGTATGTGTGTAGTCCTGGTATTCTGGTGTAGGATGTATGTGTGTAGTCCTGGTATTCTGGTGTAGGATGTATGTGTGTAGTCCTGGTATTCTGGTGTAGGATGTATGTGTGTAGTCCTGGTATTCTGGTGTAGGATGTATGTGTGTAGTCCTGGTATTCTGGTGTAGGATGTATGTGTGTAGTCCTGGTATTCTGGTGTAGGATGTATGTGTGTAGTCCTGGTATTCTGGTGTAGGATGTATGTGTGTAGTCCTGGTATTCTGGTATAGGATGTATGTGTGTAGTCCTGGTATTCTGGTGTAGGATGTATGTGTGTAGTCCTGGTATTCTGGTGTAGGATGTATGTGTGTAGTCTCAGTCTGGTGGGGGATGTGAGTTCTGTATATTACACAGTTAAGCTCATTTTCAGGCTAACAGGCAGTGGGCCTAACGACCCTGGGCTCTGGAATGTCAGTCTACACCACAAAGATTACACCAACACTATACCTCACATTTTAGCCGGGCCTTGCATTGTCCCAACCACGACCTGACTATAGAAACCTTGTAGCTGTAATGTGGAATCATTAGTAAGTTACCAATATAGACCTACCAGCCTAATACATTTCAAACTAAGATCCCTCTACGTTAGATATACAACTAACTATTATCTTATTTTAACCATAATCACGGTGAACATGACAGAGACTAATGATAATACATATTATGCCGATCATTGAATATGATGACACCTATCTAATCAATGAACCTATGTTAGATAGGATGTAATATTGTGTATAGTAGGGCCTACACCTTATTGCCCTAACAGTACTGTCAATGCAGAGGCCAGTATGGCTCAATGCGACAAGCCGAGTGGATACGCCTCGACCAATCAGGAGCCGGCCTGCAGAAAGGTCTCCTTTTATGGCGCGGCGCTGCGGCGCATGCGGGTATAAAAGCCGGAGCCTTGGCAACGCCTCGTCTAGCTTGGTAACCGCACTGGAAGGAGTTAGCACGGTTTCTCCTGATACAGGTAAGACCCGGAACAACCTGCTGGCTTTTCTTCAAATCCGTCTGGAATTCACCATTTCATTCGTCGTTTGGTAACGTAGCTAGCTAGCAGAGTTACTTATCTGGACGACTTGTGCGCTTTACCACAATGCACTGTTTTCTGGCCAGTTAGCCGACTGTCATTGGTCAGAGCTTGAACACTTTCAATGTGCATTCTGGGTATTTTAATGTAGTCCTCTGGCTAGTTAACTGACTAGGTTATCTAGTTAACCCATTCTGGGTATTTTAATGTAGTCCTCTGACTAGTTAACTGACTAGGTTATCTAGTTAACCCATTCTGGGTATTTTAATGTAGTCCTCTGACTAGTTAACTGACTAGGTTATCTAGTTAACACATTCTGGGTATTTTAATGTAGTCCTCTGGCTAGTTAACTGACTAGGTTATCTAGTTAACCCATTCTGGCTATTTTAATGTAGTCCTCTGACTAGTTAACTGACTAGGTTATCTAGTATAACACATTCTGGGTATTTTAATGTAGTCCTCTGGCTAGTTAACTGACTAGGTTATCTAGTTAACACATTCTGGGTATTTTAATGTAGTCCTCTGGCTAGTTAACTGACTAGGTTATCTAGTTAACCCATTCTGGGTATTTTAATGTAGTCCTCTGACTAGGTTATCTAGTTAACCCATTCTGGGTATTTTAATGTAGTCCTCTGGCTAGTTAACTGACTAGGTTATCTAGTTAACCCATTCTGGGTATTTTAATGTAGTCCTCTGACTAGGTTATCTAGTTAACCCATTCTGGGTATTTTAATGTAGTCCTCTGACTAGTTAACTGACTAGGTTATCTAGTTAACACATTCTGGGTATTTTAATGTAGTCCTCTGACTAGTTAACTGACTAGGTTTTCTAGTTAACTCATTCTGGGTGTTTTAATGTAGTCCTCTGACTAGTTAACTGACTAGGTTATCTAGTTAACACATTCTGGGTATTTTAATGTAGTCCTCTGACTAGTTAACTGACTAGGTTATCTAGTTAACACATTCTGGGTATTTTAATGTAGTCCTCTGGCGAGTTAACTGACTAGGTTATCTAGTTAACACATTCTGGGTATTTTAATGTAGTCCTCTGGCTAGTTAACTGACTAGGTTATCTAGTTAACCCATTCTGGGTATTTTAATGTAGTCCTCTGACTAGTTAACTGACTAGGTTATCTAGTTAACCCATTCTGGGTATTTTAATGTAGTCCTCTGGCTAGTTAACTGACTAGGTTATCTAGTTAACCCATTCTGGGTATTTTAATGTAGTCCTCTGACTTTGACCCTTGACTTGGTTGTACTAACATCAACTTTGACCCTTGACTTGGTTGTACTAACATCAACTTTGACCCTTGACTTCCATAATGTAGGTTGACAGTTAACTGTTGAGTGGGTCTAGAAAGTCTGTTAAATTCCACTAAGTTAAGTCAGGCTGTTAAAACACTAGTTAAATGACTTCCTGTAATAATGACTGCTTGTTGAGTAACTTGATCACCAGATGAGTCAGTGTTTAATAAGTAGGTTAACATTCCACACTGCTAAGTTACAAGTCTAACCATATTTGGCCATTAGTGGATCTGAAAGGCCGGAAGCCGCTCCTTTTCAAAATGTTGAAGGATAGATGTGAAAGTGAGTTCTAGCCTGGGTTAGTGTGGGTGTTTATCCCGGGCCTAGGGAGTGGCCTCTCCAACTACTGCCTTATATGGCGATGCCTCGGTCTGACACCTTACCAGCTACCACCGCCTATTATACAGTCTCTCAACAAAACTTAACTACACTGATAACCTTATGTCTAGCCTTAAATTAAACCCCAAAAGTAATTGTTGATTAATGTTTACGCCAGCTAATTTGTATTGGTTGTGGAAACGCTGAGTGACTGAATGGGCTGGACTGTTGCTGCTCAGTGCCACCTGTCGGCCGTTCACTGAGTACACTGGTGCAGTAGTGATCGGCAGGCAGCCACCCGGTAAAGACCTAGTCTCATTTCTGGTCTTCTTCCCGGTGCAGAAATGGAAGACGAAATCGCCGCCCTGGTCGTTGATAACGGCTCCGGAATGTGCAAGGCCGGGTTCGCCGGAGATGATGCTCCTCGCGCGGTATTCCCCTCCATCGTGGGTCGCCCCAGACATCAGGTAATGAGAACCCCTCGTCGGTCATCATTTACTGAAAGATACCAAGGTCTTTACAGCTGTCTACTATACTGAATGTTGATACATTGGTATTTGAACTGTATTGATTGTAGCCGTTTGACATGGATTGTATCTAGTGAACATTACACTGACTGCTTTGTATACACACTAATATGTATTTATAGAATATTAATGTTGAGTAGGTTCTGTGTTGCTATGCCACATAATTGGAACTGACCTGGTATGGCTAATATACAACAGTAATACTGTAGATAATGTTCCAGTGAGTATGTTGTAACTGACCTGTGTATCGGTCTCCAGGGAGTGATGGTTGGCATGGGCCAGAAGGACAGCTATGTGGGAGACGAGGCCCAGAGCAAAAGGGGTATCCTGACCCTCAAGTACCCCATTGAGCACGGCATCGTCACCAACTGGGACGACATGGAGAAGATCTGGCATCATACCTTCTACAACGAGCTGAGAGTGGCTCCAGAGGAGCACCCTGTCCTGCTCACTGAGGCCCCCCTCAACCCCAAAGCCAACAGGGAGAAGATGACCCAGGTACATCCCTCCCCACCTCTACCTTCCTTTACTGTTCACTTCTGCCCTCTTCCTCACGCTCTCCTCCTCTCCTCCAGGCCCTCTGTCCTTACAGCTGATTTGTCATCTCTCTGGAAGCTGCAGGTCTCCTGCCGGTCTGTTCTGCTTCTCGGCACCCTCCTGTCCGCTAGCTAGGAATGACTATACTAACCTGTAGGACAGCAACAGAACTAATAATGGATGACAATAGGATGGCACTGAATGAGCCTCTATAGGCTTTTATATTGACATTACATCATGTAGGAATGACTATACTAACCTGTAGGACAGCAACAGAACTAATAATGGATGACAATAGGATGGCACTGAATGAGCTGCTATAGGCTTTTATATTGACATTACATCATGTAGGAATGACTATACTAACCTGTAGGACAGCAACAGAACTAATAATGGATGACAATAGGATGGCACTGAATGAGCTGCTATAGGCTTTTATATTGACATTACATCATGTAGGAATGACTATACTAACCTGTAGGACAGCAACAGAACTAATAATGGATGACAATAGGATGGCACTGAATGAGCCTCTATAGGCTTTTATATTGACATTACATCATGTAGGAATGACTATACTAACCTGTAGGACAGCAACAGAACTAATAATGGCTGACAATAGGATGGCACTGAATGAGCCTCTATAGGCTTTTATATTGACATTACATCATGTAGGAATGACTATACTAACCTGTAGGACAGCAACAGAACTAATAATGGATGACAATAGGATGGCACTGAATGAGCCTCTATAGGCTTTTATATTGACATTACATCATGTAGGAATGACTATACTAACCTGTAGGACAGCAACAGAACTAATAATGGATGACAATAGGATGGCACTGAATGAGCCTCTATAGGCTTTTATATTGACATTACATCATGTAGGAATGACTACACTAACCTGTAGGACAGCAACAGAACTAATAATGGATGACAATAGGATGGCACTGAATGAGCTGCTATAGGCTTTTATATTGACATTACATCATGTAGGAATGACTATACTAACCTGTAGGACAGCAACAGAACTAATAATGGATGACAATAGGATGGCACTGAATGAGCCTCTATAGGCTTTTATATTGACAT
>JAKYLM010000068.1:463362-473362 GCA_023634145.1 Thymallus thymallus
AAGACATCTTGTTCTTCTGTGGTACATACAGTATATAGACCGCTGCAACATGATCATGCTTGACTGCCGTGTGACATTATCGTTTTTAGCAGTTATCCAGACTACCTGCAGCTATTGGTAGAGTTGAATATGCAATGGAAACACATTGAACTGTTATTATTAGGTACATGAAACATAAAAGTACCTTTCGTCTGCACTGATTATCTGTAAGTCCGTTGGGTGAAAAATTCCATTTATGTGGATTAGAGAATTCACTGGTCATATCTCCCATAATACATTTGACCACCTTGTCTGGTGTAACAGGTGTAAATTATACTTTATGTATTTCATTATATTATGTTAACATAAATTACACTACAGAGTTAACTTTTTCATTGTGTTGATGTAACGTCATCGACGGTTCGCTTAGAGCTGATGAGGAGAGGAGTGTGTCATGGATGATGTTGTGACGTCATCGACGGTTCGCTCAGAGCTGATGAGGAGAGGAGTGTGTCATGGATGATGTTGTGACGTCATCGACGGTTCGCTCAGAGCTGATGAGGAGAGGAGTGTGTCATGGATGATGTTGTGACGTCACCGACGGTTCGCTCAGAGCTGATGAGAGGAGTGTGTCATGGATGATGTTGTGACGTCACCGACGGTTCGCTCAGAGCTGATGAGAGGAGTGTGTCATGGATGATGTTGTGACGTCATCGACAGTTCGCTCAGAGCTGATGAGGAGAGGAGTGTGTCATGGATGATGTTGTGACGTCACCGATGGTTCGCTCAGAGCTGATGAGGAGAGGAGTGTGTCATGGATGATGTTGTGACGTCACCGACGGTTCGCTCAGAGCTGATGAGGAAAGGAGTGTGTCATGGATGATGTTGTGACGTCACCGACGGTTCGCTCAGAGCTGATGAGGAGAGGAGTGTGTCATGGATGATGTTGTGACGTCACCGACGGTTCGCTCAGAGCTGATGAGGAGAGGAGTGTGTCATGGATGATGTTGTGACGTCACCGACGGTTGGCTCAGAGCTGATGAGGAGAGGAGTGTGTCATGGATGATGTTGTGACGTCACCGACGGTTGGCTCAGAGCTGATGAGGAGAGGAGTGTGTCATGGATGATGTTGTGACGTCACCGACGGTTGGCTCAGAGCTGATGAGGAGAGGAGTGTGTCATGGATGATGTTGTGACGTCACCGACGGTTCGCTCAGAGCTGATGAGGAGAGGAGTGTGTCATGGATGATGTTGTGACGTCACCGACGGTTCGCTCAGAGCTGATGAGGAGAGTGTGTCATGGATGCTCCGGTCTTTTCAATGCACCTGTTTGCAAATGTTCACAAATGATATCGTCACTGATTTAGTGTTTCATTACTGTTTGAAGGAATATATATTAGTGTGAATGGGGATAATGTTCTATTACAACTTTGCAAGGCTAGCCAGCTACGGAGGTAAAGTTGGTTTTATATTCACACATTCTGACATTCATCAGACATTTATCAGACATTCAACAGACATTCATCAGACATTCAACAGACATTCATCAGACATTCAACAGACATTCAACAGACATTCAACAGACATTCATCAGACATTCAATAGACATTCAACAGACATTCAACAGACATTCAATAGACATTCAACAGACATTCATCAGACATTCAATAGACATTCAACAGACATTCAATAGACATTCAACAGACATTCAACAGACATTCAACAGACATTCATCAGACATTCAACAGACATTCAACAGACATTCAACAGACATTCATCAGACTTTCAATAGACATTCAACAGACATTCAACAGACATTCAATAGACATTCAACAGACATTCAACAGACATTCAACAGACATTCAATAGACATTCAACAGACATTCAATAGACATTCAACAGACATTCAACAGACATTCATCAGACATTCATCAGACATTCATCAGACATTCAATAGACATTCAACAGATATTCAATAGACATTCAACAGACATTCAACAGACATTCATCAGACATTCAACAGACATTCAACAATATAAAACCAACTTTACCTCGGTAGCCCACCAACCGTTAGCTTTGTTGTGGGAGAGGGTCTCTTTCTGACGGTTTTCTCAGGGAATCTGCACTGTCTTTTATCAGGTAAATATACTTGTGTATGGGAGTCTAGATGGCAGCATTAACTTTTGCCTTATATTTGTATCCATGTTTCGCTCTCAAGAAAAGGGCACCAATGAAAGGAGTGATAACTGGGGTATCAGTAAATATGTGTTAATTGTGTTAATTGAATGTGTAGCATTGGGGAAAGTAGTGGTATGTGTTAATTGAATGTGTAGCATTGGGGAAAGTAGTGGTATGTGTTAATTGAATGTGTAGCATTGGGGAAAGTAGTGGTATGTGTTAATTGAATGTGTAGCATTGGGGAAAGTAGTGGTATGTGTTAATTGAATGTGTAGCATTGGGGAAAGTAGTGGTATGTGTTAATTGAATGTGTAGCATTGGGGAAAGTAGTGGTATGTGTTAATTGTAGTGGTGACCATGGGGCTGGAGATCATGTGTGAGAGAGGCAGGTTGAGGTTTCCAGAAGTTGTCACATGCTGAGGCAGTAGAGGAAGGTAGAGGAAGGTAGAGGAAGGTAGGTTAAAGGGGAGGAGTGGTGAGAGTAGTAGATATGTACCAGAACAGAGGACAGGCCAAAAACACATATACGTTTCAGTAAGATTGGATTTCTAGTATTTCTAGCCATGGTTATCAACTGTACTGCAGGGAAGGAAGTGGAAGAACATAGAGGTTGTGGTGGAGCTGCACAGAGGTATTTGGCAAAGTATAAGAAAGATGCACTCCAGTCCACTAGCAGCACCAGTAGTAGCAGGAGCAACCATAGTAGTAGCAACAGCAGCACCAGTAGCAACACCAGTAGCAGAACCACCAGTAGCAGGAGTACCAGTAGCACCATTAGCATCACTAGCAGCAGTAGCAACACCAGTAGCAGAACCAGCAGCACCAGTAGCAGGAGCACCAGTAGCATCACTAGTAGCAGTAGCAGCACCAGTGGCACCAGTAGCAGCACCAGTATCAGTAGCAGCATCACCAGTAGCAGCACCAGTGGCAGCAGCATCAGCAGCAGAAGCAGCAGCAGTAGTAGTAGTAGTAGTAGTAGTAGCAGCAGCAGCAGAAGTAGTAGTAGTAGTAGCAGCAGCAGCAGAAATAGTAGCAGTAGTAGTAGCAGTAGTAGTAGTAGTAGTAGTAGTAGTAGTAGCAGTAGTAGTAGCAGTAGTAGTAGTGGTAGTAGCAGTAGCAGTAGTAGTAGTAGTAGCAGCAGCAGTAGCAGTAGTAGTAGCAGCAGCAGCAGTAGTAGCAGCAGCAGTAGTAGTAGCAGTAGTAGTAGTAGTAGCAGTAGTAGAAATAGTAGCAACACCAGTAGCAACACCAGCAGCAGTAGAAGTAGCAGCAGTAGCAACACCAGTAGCAGTAACAGCAGTAGCAGCAGCAGTAGTAGAAGGAGCAGCACCAGTAGCAGTACCAGTAGCAGCAGCACCAGCAGTAGAAGTAGCAGCAGCACCAATAGCAGCAGCAGCACCAGTAGCATAACCAGCAGCAGCACCAGTAGCAGCAGGTGCAGTAGTAGTAGTACCAGCAGTACCAGTAGCAGCAGCACCAGAAGCAGTACCAGTAGTAGTAGTAGCAGCACCAGAAGCAGTACCAGTGGTAGTAGTAGCAGCACCAGAAGTAGTAGTAGCAGCAGTAGTAGCAGTAGTAGCAGCAGCAGCAGCAGCAGTAGTAGTAGCAGTAGTAGTAGTAGTAGTAGCAGCAGCAGTAGTAGTAGCAGTAGTAGTAGTAGTAGTAGCAGTAGTAGAAATAGTAGCAGCAGCAGTAGCAACACCAGTAGCAATACCAGCAGCAGTAGAAGTAGCAGCAGCAGCAGTAGTAGCAACACCAGTAGCAGTAACAGCAGTAGCAGCAGCAGTAGTAGAAGGAGCAGCACCAGTACCAGTAGCAGCAGCACCAGCAGTAGAAGTAGCAGCAGCACCAATAGCAGCAGCAGCACCAGTAGCATAACCAGCAGCAGCACCAGTAGCAGCAGGTGCAGTAGTAGTAGTACCAGCAGTACCAGTAGCAGCAGCACCAGAAGCAGTACCAGTAGTAGTAGTAGCAGCACCAGAAGCAGTACCAGTGGTAGTAGTAGCAGCACCAGAAGTAGTAGTAGCAGCAGTAGTAGCAGTAGTAGCAGCAGCAGCAGCAGCAGTAGTAGTAGCAGTAGTAGTAGTAGTAGTAGCAGCAGCAGTAGTAGTAGCAGTAGTAGTAGTAGTAGTAGCAGTAGTAGAAATAGTAGCAGCAGCAGTAGCAACACCAGTAGCAATACCAGCAGCAGTAGAAGTAGCAGCAGCAGCAGTAGTAGCAACACCAGTAGCAGTAACAGCAGTAGCAGCAGCAGTAGTAGAAGGAGCAGCACCAGTACCAGTAGCAGCAGCACCAGCAGTAGAAGTAGCAGCAGCACCAATAGCAGCAGCAGCACCAGTAGCATAACCAGCAGCAGCACCAGTAGCAGCAGGTGCAGTAGTAGTAGTACCAGCAGTACCAGTAGCAGCAGCACCAGAAGCAGTACCAGTAGTAGTAGTAGCAGCACCAGAAGCAGTACCAGTAGTAGTAGTAGCAGCACCAGAAGCAGTACCAGTAGTAGTAGTAGTAGTAGCAGCACCAGTACCAGTAGTAGTAGCAGCACCAGTAGCCTCCTCCTTCCAGCAGGGGGAGCTGTTCGGCACCACATGGTGAAACACAGCAACTGAAGAGCATTTTACTTCCAGTAGAAGCACCAATATCAGCACCAGCAGCAGTAGCAGCACCAGTAGCACCAGCAGCAGTAGTACCAGCAGTACCAGTAGTAGCAGCACCAGAAGCAGTACCAGTAGTAGTAGTAGCAGCACCAGAAGCAGTACCAGTAGTAGTAGTAGCAGCACCAGTAGCCTCCTCCTTCCAGCAGGGGGAGCTGTTCGGCACCACATGGTGAAACACAGCAACTGAAGAGTGTTTTACTTCCTGTAGTCCCATGATGCAGCTCTCCGCTGGTAGACATGCTCTGACTAAACAGACACGACACTGAGTTCGTCTGTAAAAGGAGGAGTATTGAAGAACATATGGACAACCAACTTGTACAGGTCGGTACAACACAGCAGTGTAACATTAGTAAAACCATCTAGGTGTCTGTCGGTGCTCAGTGTGTGATGTGATGGTAGTCTGATTGTATCGGTCAGTCAGACGGCAGGGAAGGCATAGTGGAAGTATGATACTGGCTGGAGTATGATACGGGCTGGAGTATGATACGGGCTGGAGTATGAGACGGGCTGGAGTATGATACGGGCTGGAGTATGAGACGGGCTGAAGTATGATACGGGCTGAAGTATGAGACGGGCTGAAGTATGAGACGGGCTGAAGTATGAGACGGGCTGAAGTATGAGACGGGCTGAAGTATGATACGGGCTGAAGTATGAGACGGGCTGAAGTATGAGACGGGCTGGAGTATGATACGGGCTGAAATATGATACTGGCTGAAGTATGAGACGGGCTGGAGTATGATACGGGCTGAAGTATGAGACGGGCTGGAGTATGATACGGGCTGAAGTATGATACGGGCTGAAGTATGAGACGGGCTGAAGTATGAGACGGGCTGAAGTATGAGACGGGCTGGAGTATGATACGGGCTGAAATATGATACGGGCTGAAGTATGAGACGGGCTGGAGTATGATACGGGCTGAAGTATGATACGGGCTGAAGTATGAGACGGGCTGAAGTATGATACGGGCTGGAGTATGATACGGGCTGAAGTATGAGACGGGCTGGAGTATGAGACGGGCTGAAGTATGATACGGGCTGAAGTATAGGACGGGCTGAAGTATGAGACGGGCTGAAGTATGATACGGGCTGAAGTATGATACGGGCTGAAGTATGAGACGGGCTGAAGTATGATACGGGCTGAAGTATGAACGGGCTGAAGTATGAGACGGGCTGAAGTATGAGACGGGCTGAAGTATGATACGGGCTGAAGTATGATACGGGCTGAAGTATGATACGGGCTGGAGTATGATACGGGCTGAAGTATGAGACGGGCTGAAGTATGAGACGGGCTGAAGTATGATACGGGCTGAAGTATGAGACGGGCTGAAGTATGAGACGGGCTGGAGTATGATACGGGCTGGAGTATGAGACGGGCTGGAGTATGAGACGGGCTGAAGTATGATACGGGCTGAAGTATGATACGGGCTGAAGTATGAGACGGGCTGGAGTATGATACGGGCTGAAGTATGATACGGGCTGGAGTATGAGACGGGCTGAAGTATGAGACGGGCTGAAGTATGAGACGGGCTGAAGTATGAGACGGGCTGGAGTATGAGACGGGCTGGAGTATGAGACGGGCTGAAGTATGAGACGGGCTGAAGTATGAGACGGGCTGAAAGTGTGCTGTTGATAGCCGCTAGTCAGCTATTCTGCTTAACTCTACTAATTACTAGCATTAGATGTTCCTTACAGAATAAGGAATAGCATTACATTCAAACTTACTCCACCGGTTGTCTGAGGGGTTTGTCATTTAGCTTCTTGACATTTGAGACAAAATATCCATAGGACAGTATTGTTTACCTGCCTTTTTATAGAGCTGGTAGGTACACTACATGACCAAAGGTATGTGGACACCTGTCTGTCGAACATCTCATTCCGAAATGATGGCCATTAATATGGAGTTGGTCCCCTTTGCTATAATGGAGACTCCAGGATGCTGACTTTCTAGGCAGAGCTGCAAAGAAAAAGCCATATCTCAGACTGGCCAATAAAAAGACTGGCAAAATAACACAGACACTGGACAGAGGAAGATATGGCTTTTTCTTTGCTACTCTGCCTGATAGTGGGCCTCTGTGTATAGTGTCCACATACTGCTGTATATATAGTGTATAGTGTCCACATACTGCTGTATATATAGTGTATAGTGTCCACATACTGCTGTATATATAGTGTATATATAGTGTATATTGACCACATACTGCTGTATATATAGTGTATAGTGTCCACATATTGCTGTATATATAGTGTATATATAGTGTATAGTGTCCACATACTGCTGTATATATAGTGTATAGTGTCCACATATTGCTGTATATATAGTGTATATATAGTGTATAGTGTCCACATACTGCTGTATATATAGTGTATAGTGTCCACATACTGCTGTATATATAGTGTATAGTGTCCACATACGGCTGTATATATAGTGTATAGTGTCCACATACTGCTGTATATATAGTGTATAGTGTCCACATACTGCTGTATATATAGTGTATATATAGTGTATATTGACCACATACTGCTGTATATATAGTGTATAGTGTCCACATACTGCTGTATATATAGTGTATAGTGTCCACATACTGCTGTATATATAGTGTATAGTGTCCACATACTGCTGTATATATAGTGTATAGTGTCCACATACTGCTGTATATATAGTGTATATATAGTGTATATTGACCACATACTGCTGTATATATAGTGTATAGTGTCCACATACTGCTGTATATATAGTGTATATTGACCACATACTGCTGTATATATAGTGTATATATAGTGTATAGTGTCCACATACTGCTGTATATATAGTGTATAGTGTCCACATACTGCTGTATATATAGTGTATAGTGTCCACATATTGCTGTATATATAGTGTATATATAGTGTATAGTGTCCACATACTGCTGTATATATAGTGTATATTGACCACATACTGCTGTATATATAGTGTATATATAGTGTATAGTGTCCACATACTGCTGTATATATAGTGTATAGTGTCCACATACTGCTGTATATATAGTGTATATATAGTGTATAGTGTCCACATACTGCTGTATATATAGTGTATATTGACCACATACTGCTGTATATATAGTGTATAGTGTCCACATACTGCTGTATATATAGTGTATATTGTCCACATACTGCTGTATATATAGTGTATAGTGTCCACATACTGCTGTATATATAGTGTATATATAGTGTATAGTGTCCACATACTGCTGTATATATAGTGTATATATAGTGTATAGTGTCCACATACTGCTGTATATATAGTGTATAGTGTCCACATACTGCTGTATATATAGTGTATATATAGTGTATATTGACCACATACTGCTGTATATATAGTGTATAGTGTCCACATACTGCTGTATATATAGTGTATATTGACCACATACTGCTGTATATATAGTGTATAGTGTCCACATACTGCTGTATATATAGTGTATAGTGTCCACATACTGCTGTATATATAGTGTATATATAGTGTATAGTGTCCACATACTGCTGTATATATAGTGTATATATAGTGTATAGTGTCCACATACTGCTGTGTATATATAGTGTATATATAGTGTATAGTGTCCACATACTGGTGTATATATAGTGTATAGTGTCCACATACTGCTGTATATATAGTGTATATATAGTGTATATTGACCACATACTGCTGTATATATAGTGTATAGTGTCCACACACTGCTGTATATATAGTGTATAGTGTCCACATACTGCTGTATATATAGTGTATAGTGTCCACATACTGCTGTATATATAGTGTATATATAGTGTATAGTGTCCACATACTGCTGTATATATAGTGTATAGTGTCCACATACTGCTGTATATATAGTGTATATATAGTGTATATTGACCACATACTGCTGTATATATAGTGTATAGTGTCCACATACTGCTGTATATATAGTGTATATTGACCACATACTGCTGTATATATAGTGTATAGTGTCCACATACTGCTGTATATATAGTGTATAGTGTCCACATACTGCTGTATATATAGTGTATATATAGTGTATAGTGTCCACATACTGCTGTATATATAGTGTATATATAGTGTATAGTGTCCACATACTGCTGTATACATAGTGTATATTGACCACATACTGCTGTATATATAGTGTATATATAGTGTATAGTGTCCACATACTGCTGTATATATAGTGTATATATAGTGTATATTGACCACATACTGCTGTATATATAGTGTATAGTGTCCACATATGTCCACATACTGCTGTATATATAGTGTATATATACACTATATATACAGCAGTATGTGGACACTATACACTATATATACACTATATACACAGCAGTATGTGGTCAATATACACTATATATACACTATATATAAAGCAGTATGTGGACACTATACACTATATATACTCTCTGTCTCTGTCTCTCTCTCTGTCTCTCTCTCTCTCTGTCTCTCTCTCTCTCTCTCTCTCTCTCTGTCTCTCTCTCTCTCTCTCTCTCTCTCTCTCTCTCTCTCTCTCTCTTACCAGGCTGTGTGTGTAGAGGATGGGATAGTGGTGGGGTCGGGATCGATTGGGATGTCAGACTTCTCAGATGAGATCTTGTTAAGTATCCTGCACTATGTCTCGACCTCTGACCTCGTGAATAACGTGTCCCGGACCTGCCGCAAGCTACACACACTCTGCTATGACAAGGCACTGCTGACCACGGTCTCACTGTCTGAAGAATACATGGTAACACACACACACACACACACACACACACACACACACACTCTGCTATGACAAGGCACTGCTGACCACGGTCTCACTGTCTGAAGAATACATGGTAACACACACACACACACACACACACTCTGCTATGACAAGGCACTGCTGACCACGGTCTCACTGTCTGAAGAATACATGGTAACACACACACACACACACACACACTCTGCTATGACAAGGCACTGCTGACCACGGTCTCACTGTCTGAAGAATACATGGTAACACACACACACACACACACACACACTCTGCTATGACAAGGCACTGCTGACCACGGTCTCACTGTCTGAAGAATACATGGTAACACACACACACACACACACACACACTCTGCTATGACAAGGCACTGCTGACCACGGTCTCACTGTCTGAAGAATACATGGTAACACACACACACACACACACACACACA